>OY755184.1:17516732-17737126 GCA_963576735.1 Bedellia somnulentella
TATTGATTTTTTATAGGATTGTTTACAAAAATTGAATTTTGTATAATACTAACACGATAGGGTGGTCCAAAATGTACGTTAATATTTCAGAACGAGTGTAACGGGACAACTCTAAATTTACTGTGTGTGTTCAAATTCGTAATTGTTGTCTATACACCTACCAATTCCTATCTTTTTAGGTAGATCCTTATGCTACGAGAGATACAGTCAAGAGTAAAATTAATTCTTTAAGAACCTGCTGTCGGAAAGAGATGAGAAAAGTCGAAGCCTCTACCAAATCTGGCACAGATGATATTTATGAGCCCGCGCTCTGGTATTATCACCTATTAGATTTTATATATGATCAAGAGGTGCCGAGAGAGTCATCCTCCAATTTTGAAGACATTACACAGGTACTGAAACTTCCCAGTTTGTTTTTTAAAGAACAGTGTATATTTATTTGTTTTTAACAATTATTTTCCATTTTCGCGAATCTGGCCTTTGTGATATATCCTTTTGTAAATAAAAATATATGTCAGAACAAATAAAGTATAATTACACTGTTGTGGTAGAGCCAACTTCAAGACTGAGGTCAACCGTCGAATCCAGCTCGGATGGGCAGCGTTCGAGAAGCTGCGCCATATTTACTCGTCTAAAATACCACAGCGTCTCTAGACCAAGGTGTTTAACCAATGTGTGTTGCCAGTCATGACATATGGCACAGAGACTTGGCCTTTAACAATGGGCCTCATCAGAAGGCTCCAAGTCACTCAAAGAGCAATGGTGGGGGCTATGTTAGGAGTTTCACTACGTGATCGAATCCGAAATGAGGAGATCCGTAGAAGAACCGGGGTAACTGACATAGCCCGAAGAGTCATTGGCGATTGGAATAGTACCATGATGAGGATATCAGGGTCTGATAATGGGATCCTGGAGAAATCGAGGGGAACCCTCAAATTTTATCGGCACCTGTACCGCGTTTAACATAATTTCTGAAGTTATTTTGGCATTTGTTATGGAAATCATAATGTTATGCTGCTGAGCTGACGATGGAAAGTGTAGGTCCTCAATCACTAGGAGTTAGGAAATACTTCTTTCAACATTATATATAGATTTATACTCCTCTTCGTAGCTTTTATGAAGAGAAGTACAGGTTCACTAAACATTTCTTTTGTTATGTTATTGTTACCGAGAAAGCACCATGAGACCAGGATCTAATGATGGCATCCCAGGAAATCGAGGGGACTGTCGAAACTCACAATCATGTGACAGTGTATTTGTTCTAAACGCCGATAGGCCTGGCCTGTATCACGTATCACGTATACGCCACTGGAATAAATAAATTCCTAAGGTATTAATCACAGTAGTCATATTTTATTAAAAAACTTATTTCTCACTTTTTAGTACTTGATTGTTTATTTTCCTAAAAAAGCCCTTAATCGCCTTTTACGACACCCATGGAAAGAACGGGTTAGTGACATTCTAAGCTGACACTACACGGCAAATACCTAATCGATGAAAAGCTTAAAAGCAATTAGAAAAGATTCGCACGATGAAAGGAATTCCAGTTCCAACCTAGCCTAACTTTGCCGAAACCGGTTTGTTTGTATAGCTCGCATTCTACTTTAAATCAGACAAAAAATACTATACCATTCGGTATAATTTTAGGGTGATTACTCAACAGAACAAAAGCCTTGACCTAGCTCACGAACTCACTACTATAAATACTAGAAGAGGTAGAACTATCCTTAGAATACTTTTGGGAATTTATTGGGGAAAAGGTGGTGAAATAAACATCCACATCGCCCAATAATAACTTTAAAAGTCCCTATATCCTAAATATTCTATTACGAGATTACGATACTCTCAGGAGAAGTGGGTATATGCTATTCTAAGACGACATTACACAGCCACATCTGCAAATGGGCATATTTCAGCTTAATCTTTCGACCCCTATTAAACATGTCGCTCAAGAAAAACAATGTTAAAACTAAAAAAGGGAAGAATATAAAAAGGACACATGTGACACTTAATTAAACAATTTAACAAAAAAACGACATGATAGTCCAGTGGGTAGAACACCCGCCCGAAAACAGAAGGGCGTGAGTTCCAATCCTGGGACGGGCCTACACCAATTTGTCTTTTCTAAAGTCATATGTGTGGTTAATTTATCATGGTTGTTAACGGTGAGGGAAAACATCGTGAAGAAACCCACATAGCTAAGTTGTACTTAGTCATGTGACAGTGTATTCGTACAAAACGGCGATAGGCCTGCCCCCTATCACGTGAGTACACTGTCCAAGCAAAACGTGGGTACCTTCTCTGGAAACTAGATGGCGCTGCCATGTGAGTTCAGAAGTATTGGTACCTCTGCCAACCCCTTCAGGGATAAACGGCGTGAACGTTTATGTTATGTTATGTTATATGACACTTAATTCTCCAAAAAGAAGAAAAACTTATGTAAGTATATAAGAGATCATGAGGGTGGATGAAAGTAAATTGGTGAAAGAGATATGCATATAGAGTCAATGAGCACTTACTTTGGGTAATGTCATATAGGACACCACGGAGGATAAATTTAGATCAGTACCGTAAAGAGTGGCGATAGTCTCCGCCTAGCCTACCCTAATGCCGAACTAAGTGCGTTGCGTTAGTATGAGAATATGTACCTATGTAAAGCAGATCCTCAAAAATAAAATTGTTCAGACTAAAAAAAAAGTCAAAAGTAAAAAAGTTTATTTTTCAAAATCAAGTTAAAAACTATCATTTTTTTAACGTCAATTTTTTTTAAATTTATCATTTTTCCACTGCTTCGGAAGGTGTTCGTAAAGAGAAGAAGCAACAAAGAAACTCTTTACATTCACATTTTTTAATTTTTTAATATATGGTTTGTACAATGTTTGGTCATATTTTTACTTTATAAATTATTTTCTATGCGACCAAACCATGCGCTAGTTTGACATAATTAAACTAAATTGTCCATCACAAAAACCAATCACATAACGTGAGAAGATTCTATCTACTAAACTAAGGCTAAGTATCCGAAACTGGAAATCTGTTATTGTTACATACCCTTCCCTAACAAATATACTATAACAAAAGCAAAGTATTCATAGTACTTTGTGACAATAACCACTGTATCTATAGTTGTGCATGTGTGCATAGATTAGACGAATGATTATCACAGAGTAGCGACACCTATACGGTAGTTTATTCCGCTGCGTATTGCAACTTGCCACCGCGTCATGCCAAGGTCAACGCCAGGGTCGACGTTCTTCCAAGGTCACGTCACCTACCAACTAATAAATGCATCGATGAAGTAATGAAATCATACCACCGTGTTCGTCCTCGTGACTTCCAAGCTTTATTTATACTAGTCTTGTGAATTCATTATATAATGCATCTATAATACGCTTATAAAAACATGTTGTGAATGTTAATTATCGTAATGAACAAGTTATTGTCTTTGTAAGTCAAAGCAATGATTGTTGAAGTGTTCGTTCATCATCTAAGTACTATTTTCTTAACATTTGAATAAAAAATAAACTATTAAAGTATAAACTACAAATGAAAATGATGTAAGAAAGGAAGAATGTGTGTAGTAAATAGTAATAAGAATTTTGAAAGCAATTTAATTTAATATTAATATAAAATTTATAAGGACAATTCTCGCCTGCAATTAAATCGATTTTGTAGTACCTATCTTGTTGGCCTGCTATGTATAATTTATGATGTAAATGTAAGTGAAAAACGAATGGAAAATTACGCTAAAAGATTAGAAAATTTCATCAGATAAAATAAATCAATCTTTCAGTGCAATTGTGCACTGTAAATTGAACGGAATATAAAAGGCCTCGTTGATAAAACGATATGTAATCTTCTTCCAATCACTGGTATCAACATTATTTTTTTGACGGCGTCCGTGGCCGATTGGACTGGCTTCTTAATCCGGAGGTTGCGGGTTCGATCCCCGCTGAGAGCAACATTAATGCGATGAGCATAAATATTTGTTTCTTAGTCTTGGATTTTATTTATATGTGTATTATATATCATATTCAATATATCTTTGAGTTAGTTTTCCATAAAACAAGTTATACTTAGTTTGGGGCTAACTTGATTGGTGTATAATATGTCCACATTTATTTATTTAACTAGATGATTGGGCTATGTTATGGCATTTTACTTTCGGTATCATCCGTGTCATGCCAAGTGCCAATTACATCGATCTTACTTTTGCTATTAATCCACTTATTTGGCAGATCCGCCGATTATTTGCAAGTTCGCCAAACGGGTTGGTTAGTTTAAAGCTGTGTTGTCGGCTTAGAATAGCACAACCCCATTACTGCCCGTGGGTGTTTATAAGAGGCGACTAAGGGTATTGGGGCTTTTAAATTATTTTTGGTCCCATCACCAATGCCTTTGTTTTGCAATCTCTTCCCCATTTAACTTCCAAAAGTGGCTGAGGAATTTTGTGTTCTGAAGCACTGGCTACCCTTTTTAGGGATTTAAAGCCTTGAGTATATGTAAAATCATCTGTGGGGGTTGTGTTGCAGACAAGTTATAAAACATATAACACAATTTTAAATGTGTGATTGTAAGTTTTCCGTTGTTTTGTTACATTGTAGCTAACGAATAGTTATGCTAAACATCTGGCTACCTTTTGTAAGAACCAGAGATATGAAAGTATTTATTTACCCCAACCCCATGTAATATTTTTCACAGTTAATATATTTTGTCCTATTTCATATTCTAAACCCGGAAAATAATACAAGAAATCTTAATTATACCGACATCTGACTCACCACATTATAGAGATGTAGCTTATTAAATATGTATGTTGCTGCTGTAACATTATAGCAATAAATTATGGATAATAACGGGTTTCATACAACTATATTACTTATATACTTCTTCTTTGTCGATACGAAATACACCTACAGCTCAGCCTTGAATAAATTATCTTCAAACAATTTCTTCTTTGATAATTATTTATAAATTTCTTTCAACAATTTGCTGATTACAACGAACAGAAATCTAGTGACGTCATTATGGTGCAATTATACCAACATAACATGTATTTCGAACGTAAAGCCAACATTACAGAAATGCGCTGTAAACCCCGTTCAAGGTCACCGGGCAACTTGAAGCGATCAATGAAAACCACCCAAACAAATTGCAGCTAGCTGCTGCGCTCGCCTGCCCGGGTGAGGCGGTGCGAGCGAGACAGCCTATAGCGCCTCCCTACCCGCCAAAAAGGGAAGGAAGTCCAAAGGGCACCTTGAAACTGCCTGTCATTGACCGTGATGAAGGAACGGGCGATCATGACCCTCAAGTATTTTCGACGAGACACGCTTTTTGAAAACGAATATAAGCTTTTTGGTGTTACATCCTATTCATAAATGGTGATAAGTACTATTCCTGTGGCTCTACACGCGCCTTATTAACTAGTCCTGTTATTCTGCCACACGTTTTCGTTTTTCAAATAAACGAGTGTAATAGTCTCCAATTTCTATAGCGAACATATTTTGGTACATTTACATACATTCACTGTCTCTTCCGTCTCATTTTAGTTGTAGTTCTTCCAAGCTTAGGTCAAACATGAAAGCGAATAATGATGTTTGTGCTGACTGAGAATAATCTTCTGAATAAGCATTTATCTGAAGAATGGCTCACAACTAAACCCATCCCTTGCAAAGTCAAATCGCAATGACATAGAGCAAAATTTTTCTATTTGTAAAAAAAATCAAAATAACAATTAACTTATACTCCCGGCTAGAAATCCTAAATGGCGTTCTCAGTAGTTAAATCAAAAATTCCACAACCACTTTAGGAGGTTGATAAAAATAAGTCATCCTTAATAATAGGTCTCTACAACCTCATCGGCTAGCCATCACTTAAAAGGCCTATACCCTCAGTCACCTTATTCATCACCCTTAGGATGATTTGGGTTGGTGATATTCTAACCCGAAGCAAATGATAAAAAACCATTATGAATATTTCTCATTACAATGAATTAACTGCCTAAAATTCTTCAACCATAACTATCTATGCTGTGACGTCATAGTTGACAAGAATTTGGTAATAAAATGAAAATGAAATGTACAAAAGTATTGCTGATTACAAGACCATTATTATAATATTTTATAAGTTACAATATTAACTTTACAGTATCAAATAAAATATCGCTATTAATGTCGCTATTTTGAAATTCAAATTTGCAAACTGAAGGCCAACAAGTCAATTATTAAAATATTGATAATCATAAAAAAACTAATTCTGCAATTAATACATAAGAACATGAAAACTCAGAATAGTTTTGTAAAAAGCAACACTTTTCACATACATGCCGTGATGTAATTGGATGTAACAGACTTTGCTTGTTACTCTTGTAAGCCTTAGTTGACATTAAGCTCGTTAGTGGGGTATCGTTCGCCAAAAGAATATAAAATGGCGATGACGAAATCCTCGATGGCGAGGACATCCGAACCAACAGCAATTTAATAATTTATAGAAAAGGCTACCTTCTATCTATTCTACCCACGGGTGTCGTAAGAGGGTACTAAGGGTAGAGGCTTTTTAAAGTGGTTTTTGGGCGATGCTGTTGGAAACCCATCACAAATGATACTTTATTTCTACCATCTTGTCCTAAGAACTTCCAAATGTGGCTGAGGAGTTTATAGCTCTGAGGTATGGCCACCCCTTTTTGGGATTTATAGCCATGAGTATATATATGTATGTACAAACAATGAAACTAAAAACGCCAATAACAGACGATAACAAGCAAACAATAAACAGACATAACATATCAGTTAAACAATTAATACTTACAACAATATACAATATTAAACTGAGTGCATGGACAAACAAGAACGGAACATAATTTTGATGATGCATTAATCGTTTGTTTATTTATACTTTTTATGTGGTTTTTTTCCTGTGTCTTAGGTACACGTGCAGGCTAGAAGGTTCTAGAGTGGCGGCCACGTACCACGACTCTTGTGCTTTTATTTGCAAATTTAATGCAGTTTACAGAATTTTCTGATTCTGTAGCTCTGTAGGGATTTGAAGCAGTGACGTGAGTATATGTATGTATGTATGTTTAATGATGTTGTTATACATACATACACATACTCACGGATATAAATCCCTAGAAAGGGTAGCCAGAACTTAGGAATTAGAAATACCTTAGCTACTTTTGGAAGTTGAGTTGGGAAAAGATGGTAAAACAAAGGTTGTTGGTGATGGGTCTCCAACCGCATCGCCAAAAAATCTCTAACGCTGTTGTTAAATTTCGCCTAAGAAGGTTCGAAGCGATCGATATTCCTATTCCTACCACAATGAAAACTAATGTTATGATATTATGCATTGATCTATGAAATTATTTTTAAGTTTTGTTTTAATAAGTCTTATGTTTCTTTAACTGAAACAAAGAACAAAAATTTCACTCTTCTTTTTTCATGGGCTTATTACGAGTAGTTATATTATACATTAAAAATATATGTCACATACTCACGGCTTGTGGGTCCCAAAAAAAGGTAGCCAGAGCTTTAGAATGAGTCATCCCTCAACCATCCTTGGAAGTTGGTGACTGGCCACATCGCACAACAATAACTAAAAACCGTAACACCCTTACCCTTAGGTTTATTAAATTATTGGTTCGTTGCTTCTGTATGAAGATAAATAAAGAGTGTCTTGTGGTGCGTACATCGTGTTACTAGAATCATAAAAAGGAAAAGCACCAGCGCTTCAGAGTCGAAAGTCTGGCAAAACAATTCTACATTAAATAGAAACTTCATTGTACATCACAGTTAAACATTTTACTAAGATTATGCTCTTCAATAGAAGTACAATTGGCGGTCTTATCGCTAAAAGCGATCTCTTCCAGACAACCTATAATTTCTAAATATATTGTATATAACAATATATTTAGAAATTTTGGAATGAACTCTTGAGAAGGTAAGTTTTGCTCCGAAGCTCTCAAGTCTCAAGTATGTTTTTCCTACCATTCGCTACCAGATTGCATAAAATGATTTTCCGTAAAAAGAAATGCAAAACAAAAATAGACTGAGTTTATAGAAACGATTATAATACATATTCATAAAGCGAGTTTGTGAGAAAAAAATATTGGTCGGAATCCTCTTTGTTGCTGCGCGAAGTAATATTAGTTGCCAGTACACACTTTGTTGTTTTGTGTGACTTATCTGTTTTTATGTTTGTTAACCTAGTTCTAATCAGTTTTTTGCAGCAGCGAACAAACGTGTTTTTTTCTTTTTTTATAAATTTCAGGAAGTACAGTAGGGGTATGGTATGGTATGGTATGCCGCGCTGGCTGCTGAAATAAAATCTCATTGTTATTCTATGTCTCATCGCTAATAAATAATTTAAAAACTGAACCTTAGTCACCCTTGCTACCCCTACGGTGAACTATAAAAGTTTAGTTTATGCGAGAATTTAATGTCAAAATGTGGGCGATCTAAACACCACGTAATTAAATGGAAACGGGATGGTAAGAATTATTAGTATTTCTGCCACCCCATCGGAGATATACGGTCTTATATGTAGGCTGTTACGTCACGGCCCATAAATACATCCTTTATTTCACTTTTACCTCTGCGATGGAAAGGGTGGTCAGATAACGGTTAGCAATAAGAGAAGATGATCATATTTATATAATAATTTACTAAGTATGTACAATGTCCAGTTTTATACCTAATTAGAAGATAAAATCACGTTTACTTAGTACATAGATATATTTACTAGGAAAACGTGTTGTTTACCAAACAGTTGTTATTGCACGACGCCGAGCGAAGTAGTGATTCGCTTATATACCTAATGCAATTAAAACTTGGCAAAGTTCACTCATAGTGGTATTTTTATTGGTCATGTATCATTTGTTTCACAACAAACAAGATGCTCTGGGAGTGTTTTCAGAGATGTAATTTTATCAGAAATCAGAGAGAAGGATTTAATTTGAAGACTTGGTACGTGCCCAGCTTCTGAACCCGGTTTCAGGTTCAATAACCGGTCTTAGTCTAACCTACAAACTGACTTCTTAGAATCAGCAATGAGTAAACTCAGTTAAGTCCAAAAATGCGTGAACAATAATAATTAAGTTTGAAAACATTAAAAAATGTCTCTTTACATAACCCTTACCTGAAATGCATAGCAAACCTATAGCCCAAAGACATAGTGACAAACAAGAAAGAATTTCCTTCAGGGCTAATATTCAATTGTCCTGTAATTCATAGGGGACATCCTAAAAACCATTTTTTTCGCTAACAAACACATATTTATGGACATAAATCATAAAAAGGGTTAATCAGCGCTTTAGAATTGGTAATTCTTCAGCCAACGGAATTTGGGTGTGGTAAAGATGATAAGATAAAGGAAAGATGGGTGATGATGGGTTTCTAAACGTGTCGCTCCACAATCACTTAAAAGCCTCAAAACAGTCAACAAAAACAGCCTCAAGTCGCATCTTACAGCCGTGGGGAGAGGTAGGTTAGCACTATTCCACAATAAAACCAAAATAATTTATATGTATACTTTTAATTACATCGAAAATTAAAACAAACATTTTCATTACAAATAATTCACATTTTTAATATCTGTACATTCAAATCATTCCGTTTTCATATTGCATCTTGTAACTTTAGAACCAATTTATTAGAGTTTTAACAAATTGACGATGAGAAACTTATTTCACAACCCTTATAAATGAATAATAGTTCATACGCCCAGCACGATACTTAATTAATCAATTTACAACTTTTACAACTCATAGTTTCGATATTAGCACATACACCCCGGAAAAGGATCAAAATAAGATTTATTCCCATAAGGAAAAAGTAACATACACGTAAAGCTAGCTGAATTAAATATTACATGGTATTTTTAATACCGAATTTTATTTAGAAGATTATATGACTCCTGTCTCATCCCCCAAAATATTATCTTGCAAACGTATCAAATTAATATTTTTGTATTAAAACACATAATCTTATGTACCAGCGGAAGCATGCAGTATAAAATAAGTATTCTCCAAACATATACGGCGCTAAATATAGTTGGAAATGGCATGAAATGAATGCAGTGTATTGTATCGCACTACTTAACAGTAATTTGGGATGACTGCTGGCATGCTCTATCGGCGTACCGGATACATAACAGATCGTGCTAGGCGCGAATACAACATTTATTAAATAACTACGGATAAACAGTCACACATTGCACTTATAAATGGCGGAGGACCATCTCCCATATCAATAATGTCCCAACGTTCGTTGATAAACTCGTAAAAATGCATTATCATAATATGACACCACGACTAAAAATACATTAATTGTTTAACGACAAAAGTCATTTTTCATTCAAAAATACAAAGCGCTCGGCTCAAAACCGCCCCCGCCTGCATATATCGCATATTCAGTCATTGAAATCGGAAACAGTCAGTTGTCGAGAGGCTAACTCTCCGTTTTACTATTCAATTCATGTCTTAATAAAATTCGCGTTTACAAAAAGGTGCCGAAGTCAGTTTGCATCAATGTATCCATCGGGTATTTCAGTATTCTAACACATTTCTATTCTTTTCTTAATTCCTTAATACGACTGACAACCAGCGACCTGATAGATTACGTACTACACATTGAAGATTCATACATCTAGATGAAAAGTAATATCTCTCACATACAACACTTTGATAAGATGTTTGAGAGTAACACATTGTATTTGCCTTCTCTTTATCACTAGTGCCAATAACCTAACTTCACGAATCACGACAGAAACACTTACGTTCCACTACACGCCGCCTGGCAAGCCCAACACATTGCAACCTTACACATGACGTTCTTATCCTCTAAATACTTCAAAAGAATAATTTTGATAACATTCGCAGTAACAGTAGAAGACCAAAGTTATTTTAGGTTAGGTAAAACTAAACATAAGTTTAAAATAAAACTCAGCATTCTATCTATTTTGATGATGTTATTAAAGGGAAACAAATATAAAGTAGGTCGTATTTGGCTAGCTAGGCCAGCTTGGTTGACCGGCTTAATCATCATATCTAGGTGGTCCTTTCGACAGGAAAATAACAAAATGATGTACTGTGACAAGTATACATTATTTACATAGTAGAAATATCATTAGTTAACTGTTACTGGTTGTTATCCAAATTATGTCTCTCACAAACTTGATCTTACTAACACGAAACTATCATACAACAGTGACTTCATCCAATATCTTAATCGTCTAAACATTTACGGGAATTAACCATCGAATATTACACCACACAAATACATGACTTACACATCTATCGCCCGATTTCTGAATTGAGTATTCCAGCTGAGAACAACTTAAGTATCGTTCTGTCGCATTGAAATCTTAACAACTGAATGAGTAAAAACGATACATAAGTCGTTCTCAGCTTGAATACTCAATTCAGAAATCGGGCGTATATCCCTCAATTTTTCTGGGTGCCTCAAAATTCCATTCCGCAAAAAAACAATTTGATTTTAAAAGATATTTAGTAGGTAGTGATCTTAGTATTCGCGTTTCAGGTGATAAAATTAGCATGTTTTGTTTGACAATACCGAAACACCTTGAACGAGTTTTGTTATGTATGGCACGAGTTGCGAACTTTGTTATAAAATCTTATTTAAAGAAACCCATTCATTTCTTTGCAATTAATTTGTTATACTGACTGAACAATCGGCTTTGTCCACTAGATCCATTTCTAAGGATCCAAGTAGGTAACATCAACGGTATATTGTCTATATAAATATCGTATATATGTAACACTCATCAAATAGTATATATACTATGTAATAGTATATATGCTATTTGATGTAATAGTATATATGCATACACAGAAAACATTCAACCATGCTATGTTTTGTATGTTTTATTTACAATAGGATATTATTGTTTTTATGTAAACCACAGTGGTAATGTACAAACATCAATTAATAAAAACGATCAGATAACAGATAAGCTGTATATCCACCTTTACCGTAACATAACAATTTTGAGATCAATTCATAACTAATAATGTGGTTCGATTGGCAAGAATAATTATGAAATTCTTAAACATTGCAGACATAAACCATTTCATTGGCACAAAATGTTATTGGAGGTGCAGTATCCCTTACAACCCAGGAGCAAAACATTTCACATTCTTTCATTCATTCATTCATTCAACTTATCAAGTACTGCACTCTCAATAACAGAACATAATCATTCATACACTATATACATTATATTATCAACAAAATAGTAAATAGAACTACAGCGGATTATAACCTTTAGTTCTTACACCAATATTCTTAAAAGTTTACTCTTTTTCTGTGTATATCTCTAAATAAATTGTAGATTTTTACTACTTTAAATAACTTTAAAATATTTTACATGTGTTTAGTGGTTCTATATTAAAAAACCTTCGCAACTTTTGAAACTAAACTTGATTGGAGAGAAAATAGTACAAAGTATTCAGTAGTCAGATTGCCCAACAATCAAGATAACAGTCCCACTAAGGTCTTCTCCAACAACAATTCCCAGAAGATATCTTCTGGGAATTGTTATAACCCATATGGGTTATTGCTGTTCTTAGCCAACAATACACAGCACTTATAGGAATATCAATTTCATATTGATGTATTTATTTTAAATTCAACCTGAATAAGTACTGCATGTAAAATAATCCTACTAACTTCCATCTAACTTCACCCAAACAAGTAATACCAATTAGTAACCGTTAAGAATATTAATGTAAGTATACATTTTATACATTGATCACAAATATATTCTATGCAACAGCAGACAAAACTATGATTTAATGATTTAACTAATTTTAACATCTTATTTTTTTATTCATCTTAAATACATTTGGATACATAAAGAGTAAAGTGGTTTTTGGTTTTGAAATAATTTAACACATTTGAAGCTTACTCAAACTAATATACCTATACAACAAAAATATCTTATCCTACAATAATACTTACAAAGTAATCATGCCACAAAAATAAAACTAGTTTAATTTATATTATCAGATCAAACATTATTTAAAAAAAATAATATTGCGTAATTAATTTAGTTTTAAATGTAATTTTTGCACCTAGTGAGTTGATTGAAAAGTTGTAATTTAGAATTAATAAATATGATCTTCCTGTTATCATTGTCCGGTTTGTCTAAGAAAGTATATAACATTTACATGACTATTCAAAGATTTGGTTTCTTTTCATGATTTGACTTTGTCTTACATCAGTTTTAGCAATGTAATGTATTTATACAGTGTAAAATGACCTTTACAAAAAAATACCCATAGATTGGTCCAACTCTGTATTAATGAAGGTGGCATATTTTGATTTTATATTGTCTTAAATCTAAAACAGCCATTTTATATACACAACAACAAGTTTATAAATACAAAAGGAACCATACCTCACATCCAACACAAATTAAGTGTTATAACTTGTCCCAACCATGGAGCTGTGCCTTTTTGGGAAATCTTCAAAATCTTGACTGCTTAACTTCCTTTTTCTAGGGTCAAACCTAACTCCAGTTTCTTGAACTACCCTCTCGCTATTCATGATAGCTGTTAGAACATTCTCTTTTGATGGAGCTACCAGTTTCAAATCATCACTACTCTCATTTTCACTGGTGGCCGGCTCCAGAAGATGCATCACAATTCGTTCCAGCCTCTTAGGATGCTCCACCGGTGCCTCATCTAGGTAGCTGTCCTCCTTTGGCATCATGTCTTCATCCACCAACACCGAGTACTTTTTCTTCATTTCATCCATCATTTTCTTACCATATTCTTCACTCAAAATACTGTTGACACAAACAAAACTTTGGACATGTTTATTATTCTTGTCAATTTCCAGAAAACCTTTGGATCTCATGTATATGAAATGGCCAGATCTGCTCATCAGCCTGTAATAAGATTCACCAAACTCTCTACTTTGGTCATACATCTGTCGGAGGACACAAATGACCCAGCGAACATCATCTCTGTGCATGAAAACAAATGCAGAAGTGCCTGTGACTTCCTCTGTCATGTAACCTGACACCAAGGAAATACTTTGATCACACTGAACTATGCGGCCATCTATTAAGTGCCTAGTCCAGTATTCAGAATAGGCTGTAGGAGGCAATATCCTATGTGTTGGGATAGGACTAGTGAGTAGACGAGCCATGCCAATAAAAACATAGTCATTACCACTTGATGAAAATGTTCTCTGCTGTCGTAATCTTTGCCTTGTACTCACTTGTTGGTCTTGTACACATTCAACAGTGGCTCGATCTGCTCGCCTGAGTTTTCCATCTATCCTGATCCTCTCATAGCGCGGTGGATCTGTCCTTGCACCTGCTCTCATCATCCTGATACTTATTTCAAGATGCTCATTGAATATATTGTTATCGAATCCAGCTTGACTGAGTTCAGGAGGATAGATATGTTTACGAAGTATTTCTTTATCTTCAGGGTGCACATAGTTGTAGATATCTTGTCCAAGAAGGTCAATATGGCAATAACCTAGTTTCTCCTGCACATTTGGTGAAACACTGAATATCCTGCCGCGACAAGTGACGCCAATCATGAACCCGCCGAGGAGATCAAAGAATTTGAGAAATGCGGAGGACCAAGTTTCTATGTGGTCACATGTAGTGGAGTTACCGAAAACATGCTCATTGCGCAGTTCGTTAGCGGCGAGTCTTAGCACGCTAGTCTTATCAACTTTACGTTGTGAATGGACGATGTCTGATACTAAAGACGTAATTTGTGCAATCAGTCCATTGAACTGGCTCCGCCGTTGCTTTTCAGCAAAAATTCGGGACTCCCGATCACTTGCTTTAGGATGAACTATTTCAGGTGAATGTGACTCCAAAGACGACTCTTCGCAACTCCGAGGATTTAGTGTTTCATAAGTCATCGGTGCCATCGGTGTCATGGGTGGCATCGCAACATTAGCAACTGCCATGCCGAAGTTCTGGTCGGGAAGGCAAATAGTGTCCGTTAGGCCTTCAACCGTCCCCACACCAAGTTGTGCGCACAAGCCGTGGTTTCTGGACGAAGCCATTCCAACTAAAGTTCAGAGATCTTCACTATTAACAAGCACTATGATAGATTTCATTTAATTAGTACCACCAAAACTCTGTTTATTTTGGCTTTGGAAGTAAACACAACACTGCATCCTTTTATCGTTGATTTCACTTGGTCACTCAATTACATAGTAATGTTAATGAAGAACAACGCAATTCTTTTTGATAATATAAATGATTTTAAGAATATTTTATTATCCTCCTGATGCCCACGGTCCTTATGTGAGTACTTAACAAATAAAGTTGTTACTGCCCAAGCAATAAAAAACATTTTCTGGACTAAATGCCCACGGTCCTTCTCCGAGGACGAATACTTTGCGTTTGAACAACATTTAAATTAGTATTTTTTTTACTTTGATTATCTGCCCACGGTCCTCACATGAGGACTAATTATTTCCGCTTTAAAACTATTTTGAGACTGGTTACTTTTTTAATACATTACCCGTACATAGTACTAGGAACACTAAATAATATTTTTTGCGATATTTATTCAAGTTTAAGTTTCTGGGCAGTAAGCTAGGTAAACGCAATAGTCCTTGTGTGAGGACCGTGGGCAGATAGTCATAAAAATAATAAGAACGGCTGGGCATCAGGAGGTTATTATTGACAAACTCGCTCTGATGCCAAAGTCCGTGCAGCACCAAAAAAGCCGAGTACTGAACGCGCTGCAAGTTGCGGCGCAGCACAAACACTCACATCACATTGTCAAATTGACATTTATTTTAACGCAGCAAGTAGTCGAGCTCACAGATCAACTATTGACCGTATTGATTTAATACCAGTCATCGGGTAGAATTTACACGATCAAGTAACATTGTACTGACCATTTACTGACCAAGACGAAGTAGACGAGTGATAATGATGTCGACTCTGTGCAGTGCATATAAGCAAAGCTTGAAGAAATATTTCGCACCAGATCTCTTTAACACTAATGATAGCACTGATCATGATCAATCTATGTAATTGGCAGCGGCAGTGCCATGCCCCCAGAAATTCATAAAATGAGTTAGTACGCGTACTAGTATAATAATTAAATCTACCTGTTGTGTTCAGTTTTATTAAAATGTGTGACTACAAAAGTAAGGACGTGTAGTGCCGGCTTAGAATGTCACAAACCCTTTCTACCTACGGGTTTCATAAGAGGCGACTATGAGTTTTTTTAAGCTGTTTTTGGCCGTTGCGCTTGGAGACGCATCACCAACTGCACGTGTTCTCTCTGTGTGGAATTATATAGAGCTGCTATCATACACCCTCCTTAGGTTGGCTTTCAAATGGGAATTTAAATTTAACTTTATCCATTTACCCTCGACTTTTTTATAAAGCTTGTCACAGAACTCCTCCTAAACGGTTGATCCGATAAGAGCCAAATTTTGCACCATGTTTTAAGACATCAAGGATCACGTTTTAAAAGTACTATAAAATTTTCGAAGCAAACCAATCCAACAAAAATTGTAGAATATTCGCAAGCGTGAGGATATCCTCACATTTTGGACTTATCGAACATCACGAAAATCGTCATGGAATCATCGAATCTAATTCCGTTACTGATAAATTATGACGTCCACTTAACCACTATATATTATATATCGTCTCCCGACGCTCGGGGAACACGATCGTTGCCGAATAGTGACGAAGATTTCTATGCGCATTACTAATTTTGGAGAACTGTATATTTTTATATTTAAAAGTAAGGAATTTGTAATGTAGGTGAGCAGTCCCCTGATTATGTATCTTTTAGCGACCACCGATTGTATCGCAAGTTGCAAGAAAATCACTGTCAATGTCAAAAATTTGCTTGCAATTCGACAGTTTTCACAGCGACAATATTGCAACTTGCAACACAATTGTGGTTGCAAAAGAGACGTAATCAGGGCGCAGAGCTACAAAAACTACTACTTGAGGTAGTTAGCCTTAAAATGAACATGGACAAGAGGAGACATCATGTCAAATGATCATGTCGTACCCTCTCCTTTTGCACTTGGATACTATACACTCAAAGTATACCTGGTCACACCTGGTTGTTGATATTGATAATGATTGATATTAATGTCATTTCATTATTTCATTTGCATTTGCATTTTGCAATATTTTGCATCATTCATATCATATCATAATAAATTGAAAAAAGTACAATAATTTGCATTGTTTGGCTTTACAAAATTTGGACAAATGAAAAGTTGTGCGCAAAAATGAAAAAATCAAACGGTAAATGTTATTCAGCACTTAAAATCCAGTAAATTTCTTCCTTCTATTTGAGTTTCACAGAAAAGTTTGTATTAGTTTAGATTCTATTTGTCAGCTGTAGTGGTTCACAAAGTTTTATTTACTCTTTGGTTATTAGGGTGAGTCACACTCGATACTGATCTATCGTAAATTCGTAATGATGAATTTCTTCAAGACTCCTACGACTTCAGGTGAGAAGAACCTAAATTTTCCCGCTGCATTTTGGGAACCAATTGCTTTTACGTTTTTTTATTATTTTATTCTGGCTTGCTTACTAACGCTAAACTGGAGTGTGATATTAAGTGAAATATTTTTCAGTAGTAATCAATTTCTCTGTTCTGTAGAATTGCAGCGACAAAATGAAAGAGACCTTAGAAAAGCAGGAAGAGAACTTGAAAGAGAAAAAGTTGCTTTGGAACGTGAAGAAAAAAAAGTTGTAAGTACAATTAAATAGCATACTTACACACACATATCATTAATACCCATTAAGCGTGGCAGTGACTATCAATTGCCAATTTAATAATATTTTCAATCAATACTTTCATACATTTCATTAATACCCATTAAGCGTGGCAGTGACTATCAATTGCCAATTTAATAATATTTTCAATCAATACTTTCATACATTGCCTTTTCAGCCTGCTGTTTCCCTATTCAATCTAAAAGCATTTTGCTATGATCAACTTCTTACATGTGGATGACAGTACAAACATATCTGTTCCAACTTTTTACTGAGAATATTTTGCATAAAATTTCTGGTTAATAAGCAATTCTCCTCTGACTCCATAGTCTCATGGTTAAGCTTTAAGTATGGAGGTCTCAGGTTCAATCCCCGGGAGGGGGGGGGGGAGTAAACTCACAGATTGAATTTTAAGGATTTAACCCAGTTTGGAAGGATATTGCAGGCTTGAATCACCTGATTATCCAAAAATTAAGATGATTCTGTGCTTCAGAGGGCATATTAAGCCGTTAGTCCTGGCTACTATCACCATAGTAGTTGTAAGTCTGCCAATCTGCAATTGGCTAGAGTGGTGTACTATGGCCAAATCACCCTCTCTAGGTCAGGCTTGAGCCCCTTGGTGTGGACATATATGGGCTGTGAGGAATAAGCAATTAATAAATGATAATAAGCTGTGTACAGATTTTATGAGGGATGGTCATGGAAAAAGTCATTAGTGTGGTTGAATATACTCAAAACTCAAAAGTGCACACCAAATATCTCCGAAAAGGTTGGCAGAGGTACTAATATTTCTGAATATCACATGACAGCATCACCTGGTGTTCAGAGTACCCACGGTTTGCTTAGACAGTTTACTTGCGTGATAAGGGGAAGACCTAGCGCCGTTTTTGTAACAATACGCTGTCACATGACAAAGTACAATTTACCCATGTGGGATTCCTCACAATATTTTCCCTCACCATTAACAATACAATACAAAGCACAATTTAATTAGTTATAATTCAATTTAAGCAGATCAGATGGACATCTATATCTATACTTATAATAAATCTGTAGAGAGGTCAATTCTGTACATGAAATATATTTTCAAAATAACTATCAGGCGGTGATTAGGGATCGATACTGATGCCAAAAATGCAATCAGTAAAATTTTTGTCTGTCTGTCTGTCTGTCTGTCTGTCTGTCTGTCTGTCTGTCTGTCGGTTTGTATGTTCCTTATGGAAACAAAAACTACTCGACGGATTTTAACGAAACTTGGTACAATTATTTTCCATACTCCTGCGCAGGTTTTTGTATACTTTCCAGCAGAGTAGTAAAGGGGAATTTTGGGAAATTTTGGGAAAACGGGAGAAGTTACTACATTTTTTAAGCTTCCGTCGCGTGTGCAGCCTTAATGGTTAAACTTACATAGAAATCATGTATGACGGAAATATTCTTCATAAAATTATGTAAAAAAAAATCCTCAATAATTTATGTCTATCTTTTACGGTTGACTCACAATAACACGTGTAATTCCTGATAGCTTAGCAGTTCGGAACATTCTGATTATATTTGTTTACTCTTACGTTTGTAAACCTCTCACTCATCCCTAATTTAAAAAAGGTTACATTACTACCTATTCAATAAAAAAAGAATCATAGAAATCAGTAGAGAAACACCGAAATTATACATAAAATAAGCCATCGCACCCGTGACCAAAACCGAATCGTTACTAATTTACATATAACATACTAGATGGCGCCAGTAGCTGCATCCTACAACACGTAATGATTTATTTTTTAGATTGTTATAAATACTTCATAGCGTTTTATTCCAAAATTTGCTATTAAACGGATATACTGAACCGTTCATTAAAACGCATTAAAAATCACCAAACTACACTGTTTAGGGAGTGCTATAAATTTAATAAATTGAAAACATTGCGCTGAATTTCACAATGCTTGAGCAGTGACTAACGAAAGAAACCTCAGATATTTAAAAAACAACGCTACCCGTGCGAAGCTGGGACGATCCACTAGTATCTAATATTTCTGACTAGTTGACTGCCTCGCTTTGCACGGGTATTTTAACTTCAAATTACGTAAGATTTCTTCAGTAACTGCTCACCCCTTATACCATTCAGTGTGATGATATATAATATAGCCTATCTTTTGTATCTTTAAACTTAGCGAATTTTAAAATATTTCTTACTCTGCAGCTCTTTTTGGGATTATAACTAATAATTATGTGGTGTATGTTTTTCCTCTGCTGTGTAGTGTCGGCTTAGAATAGCACTACCCCATTTCTTTTGATGGGTGTACATAAAAGGTGACTAACGGTATTGGGGCTTTTATGGGATTTTAGGGTTGGAGAGGTGGTTGGGCGGTTGGAGACCCATCACCAACAACCTTTATTTAAACATCTCTGCTTTTGAGAACACAACACTTACAGGCTAGCTAAGTTTAACTTTTTAACTTAGCCATGTGGTTTTCCTCACGATGTTTATTGTTTTCACGATAAGCGGTGTTCTACCCACTGGTATGTCCTCCATGTTTTTTATGGAATAAATTAGCTAAATAAAAACTGTATTGATTGATAGTTATTCCAATAGTATAAGATCTATATAGTTCTAATAACATTTGTAAATACATACCAATCACGGCTGTAGAACCCAAAAAAGGGGTAGCCAGAGGTCCAGGATTGAAAGTCCTTGGGTTCTTTAAGTGAGGAAATTATTAAAAAATAAAGAGTGGTTGGTGATTCAGCTTCAAGCTATATCTATACTTATAATAAATCTGTAGAGAGGTCAATTCTGTACATGAAATATATTTTCAAAATAACTATCAGGCGGTGATTAGGGATCGATACTGATGCCAAAAATGCAATCAGTAAAATTTTTGTCTGTCTGTCTGTCTGTCTGTCTGTCTGTCTGTCTGTCTGTCTGTCGGTTTGTATGTTCCTTATGGAAACAAAAACTACTCGACGGATTTTAACGAAACTTGGTACAATTATTTTCCATACTCCTGCGCAGGTTTTTGTATACTTTCCAGCAGAGTAGTAAAGGGGAATTTTGGGAAATTTTGGGAAAACGGGAGAAGTTACTACATTTTTTAAGCTTCCGTCGCGTGTGCAGCCTTAATGGTTAAACTTACATAGAAATCATGTATGACGGAAATATTCTTCATAAAATTATGTAAAAAAAAATCCTCAATAATTTATGTCTATCTTTTACGGTTGACTCACAATAACACGTGTAATTCCTGATAGCTTAGCAGTTCGGAACATTCTGATTATATTTGTTTACTCTTACGTTTGTAAACCTCTCACTCATCCCTAATTTAAAAAAGGTTACATTACTACCTATTCAATAAAAAAAGAATCATAGAAATCAGTAGAGAAACACCGAAATTATACATAAAATAAGCCATCGCACCCGTGACCAAAACCGAATCGTTACTAATTTACATATAACATACTAGATGGCGCCAGTAGCTGCATCCTACAACACGTAATGATTTATTTTTTAGATTGTTATAAATACTTCATAGCGTTTTATTCCAAAATTTGCTATTAAACGGATATACTGAACCGTTCATTAAAACGCATTAAAAATCACCAAACTACACTGTTTAGGGAGTGCTATAAATTTAATAAATTGAAAACATTGCGCTGAATTTCACAATGCTTGAGCAGTGACTAACGAAAGAAACCTCAGATATTTAAAAAACAACGCTACCCGTGCGAAGCTGGGACGATCCACTAGTATCTAATATTTCTGACTAGTTGACTGCCTCGCTTTGCACGGGTATTTTAACTTCAAATTACGTAAGATTTCTTCAGTAACTGCTCACCCCTTATACCATTCAGTGTGATGATATATAATATAGCCTATCTTTTGTATCTTTAAACTTAGCGAATTTTAAAATATTTCTTACTCTGCAGCTCTTTTTGGGATTATAACTAATAATTATGTGGTGTATGTTTTTCCTCTGCTGTGTAGTGTCGGCTTAGAATAGCACTACCCCATTTCTTTTGATGGGTGTACATAAAAGGTGACTAACGGTATTGGGGCTTTTATGGGATTTTAGGGTTGGAGAGGTGGTTGGGCGGTTGGAGACCCATCACCAACAACCTTTATTTAAACATCTCTGCTTTTGAGAACACAACACTTACAGGCTAGCTAAGTTTAACTTTTTAACTTAGCCATGTGGTTTTCCTCACGATGTTTATTGTTTTCACGATAAGCGGTGTTCTACCCACTGGTATGTCCTCCATGTTTTTTATGGAATAAATTAGCTAAATAAAAACTGTATTGATTGATAGTTATTCCAATAGTATAAGATCTATATAGTTCTAATAACATTTGTAAATACATACCAATCACGGCTGTAGAACCCAAAAAAGGGGTAGCCAGAGGTCCAGGATTGAAAGTCCTTGGGTTCTTTAAGTGAGGAAATTATTAAAAAATAAAGAGTGGTTGGTGATTCAGCTTCAAGCTATATCACCCAAAAATGACTTAAAATGCCCCAAAGTTCTAAATAAGTTTAGTGCTTTTCTAAGTCATCACTACAATGCAAAAAACTATAAAATTTTATTGTACGAATCTTGGATGAAAATTATCAATAACTTTCATAACATAAACATAACATAAACGTTCACGCCGTTTATCCCCGAAGGGGTTGGCAGAGGTACCAATAATTCTGAACTCACATGGCAGCGCCATCTAGTGTCCAGATAAGGTACCCCACGTTTTGCTTAGACAGTGTACTCACGTGATAGGGGGCAGGCCTATCGCCGTTTTGTACGAATACACTGTCACATGACTAAGTACAACTCAGCCATGTGGGTTTCCTCACGATGTTTTCCCTCACCGTTAACAACCATGATAAATTAACCACACATATGACTTTAGAAAAGACAAATTGGTGTAGGCCCGACCCAGGATTGGAACTCACGCCCTTCTGTTTTCGGGCGGGTGTTCTACCCACTGGAGTATCATGTCGTCGTCGTTCCTCTCTAATAAAAGTTATACACACATACATATACTCACGACTATATTTCCTTAGAAGGGGTAAGCAGAGCTAAGGAATTATAAATTCCTCAGCCACTTTTGGAAGTTGAGTGGGGAAAAGATGGTAAAAATAAAGGTTGTTGGTGATTGGTCTCCAACCGCATCGCCCAAAAATCCCTTAAAAGCCCCAATACCGTTAGTCGCCTCTTACGTACACCCACCGTAAGAAATGGGGTAGTGCTATTCTAAGCCGACACTACACAGCAAAAAACTATAAGATTGCATTGTACGAATCTTCAATGAAAATTATCAAAAACTTTCCTCTCTAATAAAAGATACTACAATGAAAATAAAAAGAGATCCATAGATGTGTGAGATAAATCAAATACTTTGGAAATTTACTATTTAAAATATATAATGCTATCAACTATTCTCTTCATTCAAAATGTATGTCAACATACATACATATACTCACGGCTATATTTCCCTAGAAGGGGTAACCAGAGCTAAGGAATTATAAATTCCTCAGCTACTTTTGGAAGTTGAGTGGGGAAAAGATGGTAAAAATAAAGGTTTTTGGTGATGGGTCTCCAACCGCATCGCCCAAAAATCCAATAAAAAGCCCTAATACCCTTAGTCGCCTCTTACGACACCCGTGGGTAGAAAGGGGTAGCGACATTCTAAGCCGGCACTACACGGCAACATGCATGTCAACTTAAATATTAATTGATGACAATAAATGAATAACCTATTTTTGGTTAAATTTCAGGAGTTGGAGATAAAAAAAATGGCAAAGGAAGGAAATGAGGCTGGCTGCAAGATTATGGCCAAACAGCTTCTGCAGCTAAGAAAGCAAAAAAATAAGATTTGTGCTGCCACTAATAAGGTTAGTAAAGCCATGTTTTTAAGTATTTATTGCGATACATACATCCCCAACTTTTGACTGGATAATAGTCATAAGTTGGGGATGTATTGCTGTGTAGTGTCGGCTTAGAATATCACTACCCCATTATAAGTAATAATTTATTGTATCATATGTATCTATTTGTTAATAACTAGACTTCTTAGAACTAGACTTTAATTTGTTAACCTCTCCATTAAAAGGTTGTCTTTAGTGATAAGACCGCCAATTGTACTTTTGTTATTTAATTCTGTTATTTGTAAATGATTCTCCTTTCTGAATAAAGAGTTTTCTATTCTATTCTTACTATATTTCCAGGTGACCAGTGTGAGTGTACAGAACAAAGCCATGGGTGCCAACGTGGCCATAGCGAATGCGATGGGTGCCACTGCCAACACCATGGGCAATATGAACGCCGTGATGAATCCTCAGCAGGTTGCTAAAGATATGGAAGCGTTCCGGTTTGCTAACGCTAAGATGGATATGACGGATGAGATGAGTGAGTTAAACTAAACCTATATGTATATTGTTGTGTAGTGTCGGCTTAGAATAGCACTACCCCATTTCTTCCGGTGATTGAACGTAAGAGGCGACTAACGGTGTTGGGGCTTTTAATGGATTTTTGGGCGATGCGGTTTAAGACCCATCACCAACAACCCTTATTTTACCATTCTTTCCCTACTCAATTTTCCAAAAGCGGCTGAGGAATTTCTAATTCCTTAGCACTGGCTACCCCTTCTATGTATGTATATGTATATTCTATCTACCTACATGTGAAGAGGTCTTGCAGGATCTCACAAAATGGTGATAATCTCTACCTATTCCAATGGAAACTAATGGCGTAAGTATGTGTATGTATGTATCTACCTTCATATACCATCAGCTACATGTCCCAGAACGAGGTAGTAACCACTTTTGGATATTTCGTGGGATAAATCATTTTTAAAATGAAGGATAGTAAATGATGTCTCCAGCTGCATCACCAAACAATATCTTAAAACCCAAATCCCTAAGGGTTAGTCCTATTATATGCTGATTTTACACAGCGATAATGAAAATTAATTATTAAAAAAATATTTATTTGCCTTTAACTAATACATTTGACATATCTATAAATTATATATAACACAATTTAGATTTGGAATTTGGCGACTTTTTACAAACATTTTTGTCGTGTCTCCCAAACTAGATTTAACTAAACAACACATTATCATTCAAGTATCATCAATTATCATTACTATTAAATTTTATTCTTTTCTCAATTGTTAATTAAGCATTTTTACATATATTTTTTTTCTTTTTCTGTTGTTATTTATTTTGAGATAGTTTAGTTTATTTATTTTTTTCTTTTGAATTAACTGTGTGTGTATCTTGTTTTAACTTGTGATCATCTGTTATTGGCCTTATTTACTGTACTGTTTCAACTTACTATATAATATGTGTTGCTATTGATGATCCTTATATAATAAATAAAATAAATAATTAAAAAATAAAACTGTACTATGGGAGACAGATTTGAATAGAGTAAATCTTTACAGATAAAAATGAATACATATTGTTCTGTTATTTGATAAATATTATAATAATCTCATAAAACGACGTAAGGTAGACTGATGGAGGCACAAGACAGGTTGATGAGGAGATCTTTAGGGGAGGTTAACAAATTTATTCCAGAAAAAGAGACAGTCATTTACCCATTTCCGAATTCGAAATTCCTCAGCACCTTTAAAATTCCAATAGATATGGATTGTACAAAAAAAGATTGTCAGTCCAACAATCATTTAAAAAGAACCTATACTATGCTTTATAATAAGAAATGGGTGTGCCTTTTCAAGGTGGCATTACACAGTAATTTTGGTTAATGAAGAAAATTACATTTAGACACCCTCGATCCCTGCCGTTCGAAAGTAAATTTTAAATATCAATAAAATAATTAAAAACCGAACATTTGCTTTAAAATAAACTTTAAAAAATAAAGGCTATCCAACAGTTTAAAGACTTTGTCGAATGTTGGAAAAAAATGTTGTTGTTTTGCTTGGTCTGGTGGGAATGACAATATAATTCATTTAACTTACTTAATTTTATCATTATAAATTATCCATACTACAACCGATGTATAATTGTTTTGTTTTCATTAGTTATTTTAATTTGCGTTTTTCTGTATGGTCTGTATAACAATTGGTAGAAACTTTATAGGTCAAGAATGTCTCTGTATTTTTCTCTTATTTGAAATATTGTGTACCGTTTGTTCTCAAATGAATAAAATAGAGCATTGTAAGGTCTAAACCTGTGTTGTATAGTTTCAGAGACGCTGGACGACATAATGGACGAGTCTGGTGATGAAGAAGAATCCACCAGCATCGTTAACAAGGTGCTCGATGAGATCGGCATCGAAATTAGCGGGAAGGTAACAACATTATTGCGCAATTATGATCTTATTGATTAGAATTTAATTATTAGAATAAACGGACATGTATGAAATATTGATTAATGAATTTTTAATCCCTTAGCTTTGGCTACCCCTTCTAGGGATTTATAGCCGTGATTATTGATTAATAATATTGTAGCTTGAGAGATTTGTCAGGATCGTACAAAGCGGCGATCGATAGTCTCTGCTGTACTCATGGCGTGAGTATGACATGTATGTATTTTGCACAATACATGATGTTCACACTCCATACATGGCTCCACCTGCGAATGCTTCAAGTGCCTTCTAAATTTAAAACTAGAAAGAAAGAGAAAGATTTATTTAAATGAGAGGTAAAAAAGATAATAATAATAGCAAATTTGACGACATCCTTCAAGTGAATATCAATGCATATTTGTCAGTACGAAGTCTGTCGGGTTAGCTGGTATTTAATAAACATTCATATACTCACGGCTATAAATCCCAAGAAGGGGTAGCCAGAGCTAAGGAACTAGAAGTTCCTCAGCCACTTTTGGAAAGTTGAGTGGGAAAGATGGCAAAATAAAGGTGGTTGGTGATGGGTCTCCAACCGCATCGATCAAAAATCCCTTAAAAGCCCCAATACCGTTAGTCGCCTCTTAGGCTGCCTGTCCATTTAAGCGGAGCGATGCGGCGGAGCGGAGAAACGGACAAATATTAGCCAATAGTATTGCACAAAAAGGACACTCTGCAGCGGAGCGGAATTTTTGTGCAATACTATTGGCTAATATTTGTCCGTTTCTCCGCTCCGCCGCATCGCTCCGCTTAAATGGACAGGCAGCCTTACGTACACCCACCGGCAGAAATGGGGTAGTGCTATTCTAAGCCGGCACTACACAGCATAAAAACCTATACCTGTAAAATGTTTTTATAAATATATTTAATGCACTTTTTAATTGCAGATGGCAAACGCCCCCTCCGTTTCTCGAGGCACGGTGAAATCTGAAAATCAAACGGACAAGGAACTAATGGCGCAGCTAGAGAGACTTCGATCATCGTAACTTTCTCATGTTAGCGATTTGTACGATCTCATTTCAGAAGTTTGAATATATGTGGACAGTTTTTGGGATTTTGTAACTTTTTTTTAATGTAAAATTTGAAACGTTTATTTTCGATAGGAGTAAATTTTTAATAATCAGAAATTAAGACATATTCCGAACGGGACTATATTGTTTCAAACATTCAATATCTAATTGATTATAGTTTTACATAGGGCAAATCTGTTAAAACGTATTTTTTTCATTTCATTATTTGTTGATTTTTATTTATTCCTCTTTATAAAAACATTGCAAAGTCATTCATAAATATTAAAACTGAAGAAAAAGTCTGTATTTTTGAATTTTGTACTTAAAGAAAAAACAAACCTTTTTGAATATTTTTTAACATAATATAAAAAAAACATAAGAAAGGAAAAACAATTGTTATGAGTTGTTTAAATCAGTTTTCAAATAAATAATAAAAAAATGTGTAGTTTCACAGCTTGTGAATATTCTATTATAAAGTAAATATATATTTGTAATCGTATGAATTGTAGTCGAAAATGCTTGTTGATATTAAACACACATACATACATATACTCACGGCTGTAAATCCCTAGAAGGGGTGGCCAGAGCTAAGGAATTAGAAACTCCTCAGCCAGTTTAGGAAAGTTGAGTTGGATATTAAACTTGGAATAAAATCTTAAACATTCTAAAATATGCAATTCAGTATTTATAGAGTCTAAATACTTCATGTTTAATTTATACATTAACAAAAAGCTTGTAAATTGTTGTCAGTTTTAAGCTTTGGTAATATAAATTGCATAGTTTTATTTATTTATTGAATGTGAAATGTTCTGTGATATTGTAATATATTACGCACTGTAAGGTGGATTCGAATACACGCTGTTATAAACTGGTAGTAGTTTCATTTGAAACATCACAACCCCTCTTTTTAACACGCTTTTATTAGGTCGACCTGTATGTATGTAACTATGTAATGAAATCCTAGAAAACGAATTTAACCATCTTCCGTACCGTCATGAAAATTGGCAGTTGTCTGTGATTTTGATGAGATATGGTACTGTCGAGCTGATCTGATGATGGAGCCGGAAGATATGAACTGGAATTTCATGATGGATGATCGTATCATAGCCGTGTTTGGACTTGCTAGAAAGATCTTGTAATGAAGCGTGTTTTTATAGTTTTTTTTTAAACTATAAACTCTAAAAGCGAACTTGGTGTTGATCCTGAAAGCCTGGCCCGTTGTATAAAAGAAATAAGAAAACTGGGTGAAGATGCCTCAACAAACCCTGAATCTGCACTAGACATTTGGAAAGCATGATCATTCAGTATTCAGTAGGGGCGACTAACGGTTTTGGGGCTTTTGAGGGATTTTTGGGCGATGTGGTTGGAGACCCATCACCAACAACCTTTATTTCACCATCTTTTCCCCACACAACTTCCAAAAGTGGCTGAGGAATTTCTGATTCCTTAGCTCTGGCTACCCCTTCTAGGGATTTATAGCCGAGAGTATATGTAAATATATATATAAACTCTAGTTTTAAGATCACTAACACAATGGATTTTATGTTGTCCGATTTTTTTTTTTTTTTATTTTATAAATTTTTTGGTGTCATCGTATTATATTGTCGATCAAACCAATTTATAAGAGAAAGAGTCTTCTACACTTTCACCCCACTCTCACTCTTCTACCCACGTTTTGCTTGGACAGTGTACTCACGTGTAAGGGGCAGGCCTTTCACCATTTTGTACAAATACACTGTCACATAACTAAGTAAAACTCAGCCTTATGGGTTTCCTCACGATGTTTTCCCTAGGTTCTTGTACTTTTTCAGTCAGTTACTTGCCATTTTCAACACTTTTGTGAAGAAAATAATTATAATTTATAAACGAAACTTCTTAAATAAGAAACAGTGTTGTGGAGGAAAAGGGAAGATCTTCCGCCAGGCGGTGGTATGCCTGGGGACCGCGGTCCAACTGTATTAAGTTGGAACTTGTATATATAGTAAATGTTTTAGAAACTTCGATTGCGCGATGTACGATTTGTATGGCGAGTCTTGATGACGCGTGTGACGTATATTACTTGGTTTCGTGTTGCTGTGGAATGTGATTCTTCTTGCACTGTCAGCGTTTCTATGTAGTGCGCGTCATTGTGTACTGACAGCGCGTCGCTACATTACTCTGGTGTCAGGTGTGGGGTTCCTCCAAAAGTGTGACCCGCGAACGATAAGGTTAGCAAGATAGAAAAAGGAATTTTAAGGTGCTTTGGTCATTCAGAGCAGACTGACGAAAGTATTGTAGCAAAAAGTATAAGAAACCAATGTGAATGATGTTTTTAGTAGAGGCGGGCTGTAAGAAATCTGAAAATCAGATTGTAAACCTTCGTTCAAAGACAAAAGTATGAATATGGTGTCGTCACAACTCTTCATACAACTTTCAACGTCACAACTTTCGTTCGACAGAGCTCAACAATAAAAATCCGCCACTTTAGGATCAATAAAATAGTGGAAGTAGAATAGTTTGCTGTGTAGTGTCGGCTTTGAATAGCACTACCCCATTTTTTTCCGGTGGGTGTACATAAGAGGCGACTAACGGTATTGGGGCTTGTAAGGGATTTTTGGGCGATGCGATTGGAGACCCATCACCAACAACCTTTATTTTACCATCTTTTCCTTACTAACATTTCCAAAAGTGGATGAGGTATTTCTGATTTCTGAGGTCTGGCAACCCCTAGACATATGCTGTTGCGAGATATTTTTTAGTCGATTTTATGTAGAATATTTCCATCATACACGATTCCTATGTAACTTTAATCGTTAAGGCTACACACATGACGGAAGCATAAAATATGGAGTAACTTCTCCCGTTTTCCCAAAATTCCCCTTCAGTACTCTGCTGAAAAGTAAAGACAGACATACAAAAATTTTACTGATTGCATTTTTGGCATCAGTATCGATCACTACACTAATCGGCCCCTGATTGTTATTTTGAAAATTTATTTTTGTACAGAATTTACCCCTCTACAGATTTATTACAAGTATAGATTTGGTCGCGGAGCGATAGGGCCACCACAATACATTTGTTCTGACATGATACTAAAACTGAGCATGACCTAACTATGGGTCATAAAAACACTACCCCCTTAAAGAACGTCTGACCTACAAACGAAATTAATAGAAATCCATTCCCGGTTACCATAATCAATAACATGTGTTGTATGTCTACTTGGTACATACATACAAACATATACCCACGGCTATAAATCCCATGAAGGGGTAGCCAGAGTTAAGGAATTAGAAACTTCTCAGCCACTTTTGGAAAGTTTATTGGAGACAAGATGGTAAAAATAAAGTTTCGGTGGTGATGGGTCTCCAACCGCATCGCCCAGGAACCACTTTGCTTTTTTTTAAAGTGGTTTTACCCTTACCATACATACCCTTAGTCGCCTTTTACGACACTCGAAGGTATAGTGACATTCTACGCCGGCACTACATGGCTTACTTAGTCATCTGACAGTGTATTCCTGAAACGATGATTAGCCTATCACGTGAATGCAATGTCTTATTAAAATGGGTGCCCTAAACGTGACATCCAGAAGTACTCTGCGTACCCTTCGGGAATATACGGCGAGAACTCGGCAAATATAAATAAAATATATTACAGGGAATTTTAATGTTTTTTGACATGAATTCCTCATGTGGGGATTATTACTCATAAATAAAAGATGTTATTAAAGGAAAGAAAAATTTCGACACTGGCGGGGTTCGAACCCGCGACCTTCGGGTATACGCCCCCGTCGCTCTGCCAACTGAGCTACAGTGTCAGTTGGCATCCAGCGCGAAATTTCTCTATCCTTTGTTTCTTTTTTACACGTTCAAGTAGTGTTTGCGTTTCCTACCTCCGAATTTTAACTAATTCGGACGGCCACTTGTCTACCTTTTCAGATAGAATGCAAATGTTGGAAACGCCTAACTATCACATAATTTAATGTTTTTTGACATGAATTCCTCATGTGGGGATTATTACTCATAAATAAAAGATGTTATTAAAGGAAAGAAAAATTTCGACACTGGCGGGGTTCGAACCCGCGACCTTCGGGTATACGCCCCCGTCGCTCTGCCAACTGAGCTACAGTGTCAGTTGGCATCCAGCGCGAAATTTCTCTATCCTTTGTTTCTTTTTTACACGTTCAAGTAGAGTTTGCGTTTCCTACCCCGCCAGTGTCGAAATTTTTCTTTCCTTTAATAACATCTTTTATTTATGAATATTACAGGGAATTTATTTACAAGACAAGTTGGAGACATAATATGGGTTGTGATATTTGTAATACATATACTCACGGCTTACATCCCATAAATAGTGTTTCAGAATTACAATTTGCTCAGATATTTTTTGAAGTTCAGTAGGGGAACAATTGTAAAAAAAAACATAACATAAACGTTCACGCCGTTTATCCGCCGAATGGGTTGGCAGAGGTACCAATACTTCTGAACTACCCACGTTTTGTTTAGACAGTGTATTCACGTGATAGGTGCAGGCCTATCGCCGTTATTGTAAAAAAAGGTAACCAATGATAGGTCTTCGCTACAACCGCTGCTATTTGACTCAAACTGAAAACTCAAACGTGCACGCCGTATGTCTCCGAAGGGGTTGGCAGTGCCAACTTGGCACAGCTACTAATACTTCTGAACATCACGTGACACTGTCACCTTGTTTTCAGAGTACCCATGCTTTTCTTTGGACAGTGTACTCACGTGATAGGCGGCAGGCCTATCGCCGTTTGGTACGAATTCACTGTCACATGACTGTACAACTCAGCCATGTGGGTTTCCTCACGATGTCTTCCCTTACCGTTAACAACCATGATAAAATCATACATATGTTTAGAAAAGACAAATTGGTGTAGGCCCGACCTGGGATTAGAATTTCAACCCTTATCGTCTGCACGATAAGCATTCTACCCACTGAGCTCGCGGTTGCTATTTGACGTAAATCCAAATGTTAATTGAAGTATGACGTCACCCAGTAGTATGACGAGCATGTTCATAATCACAGCACTCTATTGAGCACTTGGAGTGTAGTGCACTCTAGATACGATATCAATGTGTGCCGATGTAATTGTATTGGCGGGATGCACTCGACAGCGTAGTAAAATTAAACTGTTCAATGGGAGTTTATCAAAACTCTATGATGTTTTATCTGCTGATAATATTTACCGTGTATGCTTACAAGACCACTACCACATCTCCTATTTGACAAATTTAACTACCTGTACCGTCGTGATACAACACTAGCGGCACATCACTAGCAGAACTAGCTGTCAGCCATCTTTGATTCCATTCATTACCTTTTCTTGTATCCATCTACTAAGCAAAACCTATTTTGTAAATTAAAAACATAAACATAAACGTTCACGCCGAATATCCCCGAAGGGGTTTGGTAGAGGTACATATACTTCTGAACATCACGTGACATTGTCACCTGGCGTTCAGTACCCACGTTTTGCATGGACAGTGTACTCACGTGATAGGGGGCAGGCCTATCGCCGTTTTGTACGAATACACGGTCACATGACTAAGTACAACTCAGCCATGTGAGTTTCCTCACGATGTTTTCCCTCACCGTTAACAACCATGATAAATTAACCACAAATATGTCTTTATAAAAGACAAATTGGTGTAGGCCCGACCCGGGATTTGTACACTAGTCGCTTGCACGTTAACCGGTGTTCTACCCATTGAGCTATCACGTCGTGTAAATTACTTTAATATAAAAAATCCATGGAGTCAGATATCTTTCATTTATAATTATAATTGTTCAAGCCAACGAATTATGCATATAACATAACATAACATAAACGCTCACGCCGAATATCCCCGAAGGGATTGGCAGAGGTACTAATACTTCTGAACATCACGTGACATTGTCACCTGGCGTTCAGAGTACCCACGTCTTGCATGGACAGTGTACTCACGTGTTAGAAGGCAGGCCTATCGCCGTTTTGTACGAATACACGGTCACATGAGACGACTCACTCAGTACAACTCAGCCATGTGGGTTTCCTCACGATGTTTTCCCTCACCGTTAACAACCGTGATAAATTAACCACACATATGTCTTTATAAAAGACAAATTGGTGTAGGCCCGACCCGGAATTTGAACACTAGTCGCTTGCACGCTAACCGGTGTTCTACCCATTGAGCTATCACGTCGTGTAAATTACTTTAATATAAAATATCTATGGAGTCAGACATCTTTCATTTATAATTGTTCAAGCCAACGAATTATACACTACCTAATTTAACTAAATAGGCGATAGGTCTATCCCCTGTCACGTGAGTACACTGTCCAAGCAAAACGTGGGTACTCTGAACACCAGGCGACAATTATACGTGATGTTCAGAAGTATTAGTCCTTGCGGCAACCCTTTCGGGGAAATACGGCGTGAACGTTTGAGTTGAGCTGAGTTACGTTTCCATACTTTCTACTAACGTGCAGGTAACGGTTGCATTACTACTTTATAAAATAGATACCCTAAAAGATTCAGTTGGTTGACTGGATTAAACTTTTGGAATATTTAGAAACTAATAAATTTGCTGTATAGTGTCGGCTTAGAATAGCACTACCTCATTTCTTCCGGTGGGTGTACGTAAGAGGCGACTAACGGTATTGGAGCTTTTTAAGGGATTTTTAACCGACTTCAAAAAAAGGAGTGTTCTCAATTCGACCGGTATTTTTTTTTTTTTTTTTTTTTTTTATGTTTGTTCGCCGATTACTTCGCCATTTACGAACCGATTTTGATTATTACTTTTTTATTCGAAAGAAGATACTCCCGGATTGGTACCATGATGAGGATATCAGGGTCTGATGATGGGATCCTGGAGAAATCGAGGGTAACCCTCAAATTTTATAGGCAAATGTACCGCGTTTTACATATTTTCTGAACTTATATTGGCATTTGCTTCTGAAAATCATATTGTTATGCTGCTGAGCTGATGATAGAAGGTGTGGATCCTCAATCACTAGGTATTAGGAAACAGTTCTTTCCACATTCTATATAGATTTATACTCCTCTTCGTAGCTTTTATGAAGAGAAGTACAGGTTCACTAAACATTTCTTTTGTTATGTTATTGTTACCGAGAAAGTACCATGAGACCAGGATCTGATGATGGCATCCCAGGAAATCGAGGGGACTGTCGAAACTCACAATCATGTGACAGTGTATTTGTTCAAAACACCGATAGGCCTGACCTGTATGACGTGAGAACACTGTCCAAGCAAATCGTGGGTACTCTGAACAACAGGTGACAATGTCACGTGATATTCAGAAGTATTACTACCTCTGCTAACCCCTTCAGGGATATTCGGCGTGAGCGTTTGAGTCTTTCTTGAGATGTAGAATTGAAGTCCATCGCCTTTCGAAGGATTTTAAGAACAATGTAAGGTTACATATGGTTGAGCCTATTTAATATCGTACTATAATAGAAATACCGGAAATACGAAGAATAATACAGTAACTGTCGCTTCCTAATCCGAGAGGCATCTTTGCCAGGTCTACCTATCTCTAAAACTCGTAAAATAAAATATTTTTTAACAAAAAGAAAACCGACTTCATAGAAAAACAACCGAAAATAAACAATCTAGTACTAAAAGTACGAAATAAGTTTTTTAATTGAATATGAGTACTGTGATTGATACCTTAGCAATTTCTTTATTCCACACGCGTCAGTTCAACCTACCTAAATATTACAATTCTCTTAAATTAATTTTTGAGTCGGTGCCAGACAAACAAAAGTAAATTCAGCCTGCTATCTATCTCTGATTATTACAATCTAAATAATATATATCTATCGCCTAATGTTTTAAATGATAATACGTACAAAAATCAATTTACCCTACAACTACAAGGTACCCTACATTTTACATGTATATGAAGTACGAAATACACACTTCTTATTATCAATTATCATCGAGGCTGGCACCGGCTCACAAATTAATTAAAGAGAATTTTAAGATTTAGGTAGGTTGAACTGACGCGTGTGGAATAAAGAAATTGCTAAGGTATTAATCACAGTACTCATATTCAATTAAAAAACTTATTTCGTACTTTTTAGTACTAGATTGTTTATTTTCGGTTGTTTTTCTATGAAGTCGGTTTTCTTTTTGTTAAAAAATATTTTTGGGCGATGTGGTTGGAGACCCATCACCAACAACCTTTATTTTCCCATCATTTCCCCACACAACTTCCAAAAGTAGCTGAGGAATTTCTAATTCCTTAGCTCTGGCTAACCCTTCTAGGGATTTATAGCCGTGAGTATATGTATGTATGTATATGTAATAAATAGATTTGGAGATCTCAATGATCAATGTGGTGTGGCTTATAACAGCACTAAACCGTTGCTTCCCGCGGGTGCCGATAGTGCCGAACATGGCGACTAAAGGGTATTGGGGATCGCGTTGTGGCTGGAGACGCATACCTCACCTACTTGTGTCTCACTAATTTTTACACTATTTTCTATTTCAGGAGCACTGGCTACCCCTTATTGGGATTTATAGTCGTGAGTTTTATTATAACGCAGGTACACTTAGAAGGCAAAATTAGGTTTATTTCACTCAAGATAACGAGTTTTCAATTATTAAACTTAACGAGTATCTCTTCTAACCCGTCATTAAATTAAGCATTTTGTACTTAATTGAGAGCTAATAATATGAGTGTAACCTTCTATCCTTCCCACACATACACATCACATAATTAGGTTTCGTCGTCCCTTACAATACTTTGATAAAAAGCCCTGTAATTAAAATCACGAATGCCAATAAATCTGTCAAAGCAGTTATTTTCGCAAAAACACGATATAATTAGAACGTTGTTAAAAAGAAATTGATATAACAAAACTACTGCGTTTTAAACTCAGATTTCTTTTGATCGTATATTGATTATTAACCATAGATTAAAAAACATATTAACACCCTTTATTTTACAATCTTTCTCACTAAACTTAAAAAAATGGTTGAGAATTGTCTTATGCTTAGCTCTTGCTACTCCTTTTTGATGTCTATAGCCATGAGTATATCGCAGCCTTAAAATAAGCCAGCTCTATACATAAATGTCAAAAAACATGTTTTGTTTAGCCGTGATAGTCCAATGGTTAGAACGACCGCCCGTCAATACAGACAGGCGTGAGTGCAAATCCCGGGGCGGGCCAAATTTGTCTTTTCTAAAACGATAACATAAACATAACATAAACATTCACGCCGAATATCCCCAAAGGGGTTGGCAGGGGAGGGGTACTAATACTTCTGAACATCAAGTGACTTTGTCACATGGTGTTCAGAGTACCCACGTTTTGCATGGACAGTGTACTCACGTGATAGGGGGCAGGCCTATCGCCGTTTTGTACGAATACACTGTCACATGACTAAGTACAACTCAGTCATGTGGGTTTCCTCACGATGTTTTCCCTCACCATTAATAACCATGATAAATTAACCATACATATGTCCTTAGAAAAGAAAAATTGGTGTAGGCCCGACCCGGGATTTGAACATTAGTCGCTTGCACGTTAACCGGTGTTCTACCCATTGAGCTATAAAACGATAAGTGTGGTTAATTTATCATGGTTGTTAACGGTGAGGGAAGACATCGTGGGGAAACCCACATGGCCAGGTGTAATTAGTCATGTGACAGTGTATTTGTACAAAACAGCAATAGGCCTGCCCCCCATCACGCGGGTACACTGTCAAAGCTAAACGTGAGTACTCTAATTAATGGTGACAATGTCACGTGATGTTCAGAAGTATTAGTACCTCTGTCAACCCCTTTGGGGGTATTCGGGGTGAACGCTTGAGTCTTGACATGTTTTCTTAAAGAAAAACCCGGTTAGGCGCGAGTCTACTCGCTCACCAATAATAATGGACGTATATACGAAAAAGGTAAAAGAGCATTTCAATACGATAAATCAACGCATTTCTAAGAAAAAGTGTCTTGACTTTATTTTAATCCTTTCAAGGTTCCAAAAACGACATAACTTTTGATGCTCCATAAAGTCTCATTCTGAACAGGGCAAATTTGAAATAAAAAACACATACACACACATACATATACATATACTCACGGCTATAATTCCCTAGAAGGGGTAGCCAGAGCCAAGGAATTATAAATTCCTCAGCCACTTTTGGAAGTTGTGTGGGGAAAAGATGGTAAAAATAAAGGTTTTTGGTGATGGGTCTCCAACCGCATCGCCCAAAAATCCAATAAGAAGCCCCAATACCCTTAGTCGCGACACCCGCGGGTACAAAAGGGTAGCGACATTCTAAGCTGGCACTACACGGCAATAAAAAACTTAGATAATGTAAGTTAAACCAGTTTGGATTTAAAATTTTATCTACGTGTTTTAGTCGCAAAGTGACTATCTCCAACAATGTGCCATGGCTTTCAATGTGACAGCTTTTTTATTATATTATATTTATTATTTTTCCACTGAATTTTTTTTTCATTTGATGAAGGCTTATTAAGTTATCAGCTGATTAACAACCGTCATGAACTTTGCGAAGGAAAACTTCGTGCAATTTCCAAATTCCACTGTATCACAACTGAGTATGAAAGTTTTAATATGCAAATACGATAATTAATTAAATTGTTTCTAATTATGTACGTGGCTCGACATGCTTTTAACCTTTATTTTTAAGTTTCCGAAGTTAAAATATATACGATCCTCCTCACAGCCCATATACGTCCCCACCAAGGGGCTCGAGCCTACCCTATATAGGGCGATTTGGCCATAATCCACCACGCTGGCCAAGCGCGGGTTGGCAGACTAACGACTACTACAGTAATAGTAGCCGGGGCCGACGGCTTTACGTGTCAGGTGATTCAAGCCTGCAATATTCCAAACTGGGTTTGATCTTACAAATTTATTTTGAAGTTGGGAATCGAACCCAACACCTCCGCATTTGAAACCAAGCGCTTAACCGCTACACCACATATATACGATCATCTTGTGTCTTTTACAGTTTATTTATTTATTTGTAACCGACTTCAAAACGAGGAGGAAGTTATCAATTTGTCGAGATATTTTTTATTATTTATAAGGACCATTAAGTGCGTCCCCGGAAAAATAGGTTGATATTGACATAAACGTTCACGCCGTTTATTCCCGAAGGGGTTGGCAGAGGTACCAATACTTCTGAACTCACATGGCAAGCGCCATCTAGTTTCCAGAGAAGGTACCCACGTTTTGCTTAGACAGTGTACTCACGTGATAGGGGGCAGGCCTATCGCCGTTTTGTACGAATACACTGTCACATGACTAAGTAAAACTCAATAGGTTGATATTGATTGTTTGGAAATTCTATAAAGTCTGATTTGAAGATATTGATATGACATGAATAAAATATATGTTGGTACTTAGTTCATGGTGTTAAAATTTGATGTTTAACAATTTTAAAATTTGTTGAAAAATATGATGAAAAAAATTAAATTGGAACATGCTTTGTTTTCATAAAAACCGTATAGGCTCCACTGGCATAACATACATATGAACTCATTATGTGTCTATATACGCGTAGCTTTAAGATCTGTAACTTTGATGTTTAACTTTTCATTTACACATTATAGTTATTCAATAAAACTAAATAAACTACATTTATCCTGCGCGCGCGTTTTTTCCGTCCCTGTCACTCTCAGTAAATTTGACGTAAGAGTGAGCGCAATAGCTGCAAATATGGGAAGGCCCTTAACATAAATCATAAATTAAAGTAATTTATTTTAAAAATTCGTCTATACTTAAGGCCAGTGACAGATGGTCCTAGGAAGTACATACCATTGGAATCTTTGAGTACAAGCCATCGATTATTACGGGATACAAACATCAATATATAACTACATACAAACAGAAATATCTTTAATTTTGACTTTATTTATTTATTAATTAAGGAGAAAAAACAGAATTGCCGTGTAGTGTCGGCTTAGAATAGCACTACCCCATTTCTACCCGTGTGTGATCGTAAGAGGCGACTAAGAGTATAGGGGCTTTTTAAGTGAATTTTGGGCGATGTGGTTGGAGACCCGTCACCAAAAACGTTTATTATTATCATCTTTTCCCCAATCAACTTCCAAAAGTGGCTGAGGAATTTATCATTCCAAAGCTCTGGCTACCCCGTTAAGGGATTTATAAATAGCATAAAGAATATATGTAATAGAAATTATGTATAGAATATATGTATAGATAAAAAACAGAAATAGCATAAAGAATATAAAATAATAACACATAGTACATAAGTAAATAAATTAATTTTACTTAAAATATAAAACATAGTTGCCATCAATTTTCGAATATATGACGAAAATCTATGTTTGCCTTGTTAAAGTTTCACCTTGGTTTACTGTCCTGTGTCCGAATAGGCTGCGAATGTCACTGCTTCTGACATTTCTGTCAACTGCGTTTTATGTCACAGTAGTTTTCTAGTTTCCAATGCAAAAAAATAGAGTACAGAATAGTTCTGTGAACGATGTGTGATTTTCATTGAATTGGTTTTATTACGTATGTGAAGTAGAATAACATTGAGGAGGGAAAGAGATGGGTATACGTTTTCAAGTTTAAAAACAAATATATTACTAATAAATAAAGAATAAATAAAGGAAAGAAAAATTTCGACACAGTCGGGAATCGAACCCGCGACCTCGGGTATACGCCCGGACGCTCTGCCAATTGAGCCACCGTGTCCATGGCTGCCAGCGCGAAATTCTTCTATCCTTTATTTCTTTTACACGTTTAAGTAGTGTTTGCGTTTCCTACCTCCGAATTTTTACTAATTCGGAAACAAATATATATTTTAGAAAGAAATACTTAACGTACAAAAGACAACTATTGTAATTCGGTATGCAAAGTTTTTTATTGGTATTTATTAAATATTTTTATTCGATAGCAAACAGGAAAATAAAAAACTAATTTGAATATTTTTCATTTAAAATGAGCAATTGCAAAGTTATGATTTTTTAAAGATTGTTCAACTTTTGTACTTAATGACGTCATCGATTGAAAATATCACGTAGCGGCATGCAAATAAAGCGAAATGTTTAGTAAAAATGTTGCTAATTGCAAAATATTTCACGAATTTGTGATCCCAAATGAAATTATTACGATATTATACTAAACAAACCGATGATTTTCGATGTTTTATTAATAAACTGCAAGAACGAATGTCTTTGACATAACGCTGAAGGTCAAATACTGTTACAGTTTTTTGCTAAAATAATGGTCATCTTAGCTCTGTTTGATTTAATTTCAATAAAATATGTTTTAAAAACATAATATCTCGAAATGGTTTCGTAATCAGCACCACTTTTGTAAAACTTTGCATACCGAATTGAAATAAGTTCATTTTGAACGAGGCTTATAGAAGTTTGTGAGTACTATCTAATTCTGAAGCTCTGGATACACCTTCCAGATTTATAGCTGTCAATATTATGTATGTATGTTCATTTTGACTTAATTTTGCACGTATGTTTCCCAAACAATTAACAAAGGAAATTTATTAATGGGAGATCTTGACATATAATATAACTTAAAATTGTAAATAATGCGATTCCATTGACACTTTCCTTTCCCTAAATACTATATATAAAATAAAATAGAGCAACTAAAAAAATATACTACGAACTAATTTAAATTTTAGTATGAAAGCCTTTTTATTCCTCTGTTGGTTGTAGAAAAAAAGGTTAAAATGATCAAGACGCACGGCAGTGCGTCAAGCCAAGCCAAGGCGGCGAGCGCGCACCGTATGTGTATATTACACGAACCATTTGGAGCGACTTTTTACACCATCATAACTCAAAATCTAATCAACATAAACCAACCAAATTTGGCTCATTTGTTGATATCAAGGATACAAACTAGTAGCCTAATTTCCATAAATACATAACAAAGGGATATTAAGATATAAACGTCCAAAAATCGCGATTTTTTTAGTGACTCACTGACATATAGATCAAAAAGCTAACCCACTTCCAGATATCCCAGGAAGTTGAAATTCGGCATCCAGGTCGGTGATCAAATATTAACAAAGGAAAAAATCTGAAAACGGAGAATTTTTAAGATTTTTCAATATTTCCCTCACAAGAACATTTTGTATAGAAATCATAATAAATTCCATGATGTTTACGCCTGATCCGCGTGTATAGGCAATCCGCAGGCGCGGCGGCGCGGAGATCGCTGGCGGGAGAACGCACTACGCAACCAACCACCGTCGACTTAACATACATATTGTAAATGTAATAACTGTCTTATTTAAAAGTAAATGTTTTATTGGCAAGTCTTCGTCTTTATTATTCCTTGCCTTAACACATGATGAAATGTTGTTGACGCTAATATAAAACTCCGTTCTGAATAGGTTTAGGTATGCTATGCATACTTACTTGATCATTCATTAAACTTCGACGCTAAAGTTATTTGCAATTACGAAACTCAAACTATGAGTATAGGTACTAACTATACTGGCACAGCCCGGTTGGTTGCGAACAATAGCAATACATTTCTTCAATAAATAAAAACTCAGATTCGATTCCTGTTGTACTAATTAATAGGTATCATAACACCTAGTACCTATCTCATGTCAGCAGAACGGCGACCACTGTATGAGTCATACAGTATGAGTATGACACAACATCGGATAGTGTTTTCATAATACATAGATACCTACTAATCATTAAACCTACGGAAATTAAATAAAATGATTTGATTTTGTGTAATGTCAGCGCTCATAATCATATTTAATAACATAATACTATTTATGATTGTAATAATGATAATTACATACATGAAATAACATAAACTAACTTAAACTTAGTCGCTACCACGTCGCTACAAGCGTGGGGCCACAGGAGATCACAGGGCAAGACGCGCGGGGTGAGGGGCAGGGGCGGGGCATGACGGGATCTGCGAACGTACCAAAGCGAGCGCCAGCCGCGCTCATACGCGCGAGCGACCCCATGCTGTTCGGTTGTCTAGCGAAATCCCGCCTATAAGGTTGAGTTTTACGCTTCGTCGTCGTATGAGTTACAGCTGGTAACGGTGTTGTAAATTCTGCTTTTTTTCTTGCTGATTGTTATTAGATTGGGTTGATTGTAGGTTTGTTTCCTTTCCCAAATTCATTGATTTGTTTGATTAAAATAGTAGATAGATAGTAAGGTAGGTATAAAATCAAACGCAGAAAAAAATACCAACTTATTTCTTAACAAAAAGTAATGATATCCCACCAAAAACATTTTAAATGTAAAAAATGTTAGCCAAGCAAATACAATACAAAAATTTATAATATGTTAACTAAAAGACTTCGCAGACAAAAGGATTGATATCTGAATGGTTGCCAAGCACTGCAGATAATCCTGAAATACAAAGTAGATAACAAGTTAAATTAAAGTTTTGATTTAATTTGGCTAGTTTTCACCACAAAATCAAATTAAAATGTACCTAGCAGATAAGTTCATTATCATGATAACTCGTATGTAGAAACGAGCCAAGTTAAATCAAAACTTTAATTTAACTTGTTATCTACTTTGTATTTCAGGATTATCTGCAGTGCTTGGCAACCATTCAGATATCAATCCTTTTGTCTGCGAAGTCTTTTAGTTAACATATTATAAATTTTTGTATTGTATTTGCTTGGCTAACATTTTTTACATTTAAAATGTTTTTGGTGGGATATAACATAACATAACATAAACGTTCACGCCGAATATCTCCGAAGGGATTGGCAGAGGTACTAATACTTCTGAACATCATGTGACTTTGTCACCTGGTGTTCAGAGTACCCACGTTTTGCATGGACAGTGTACTCACGTGATAGGGGGCAGGCCTATCGCCGTTTTGTACGAATACACTGTCACATGACTAAGTACAACTCAGCCATGTAGGTTTCCTCACGATGTTTTCCCTCACCGTTAACAACCATGATAAATTAACCATACATATGTCTTTAGAAAGACAAATTGGTGTAGGCCCGACCCGGGATTTGAACACTAATCGCTTGCACGTTAACCGGTGTTCTACCCATTGAGCTATCACGTCGTCTAAAATGATATGTAGGTGGATTATATTATAATCTGGGATGCCAGATTTACGTATAAAATCCTAAACTTTAATTAAGTTGCCGATAACAAAGGCACCCTGCCTCATTAATTAAACACGTAAGTCTCAAAGAGCTAATACGATTATACATATTCGCGCAAAAAGTGATTTCATTCGAAGTTTTCGCTAATCATATTTCATTGAGTTAAGAGTAAACTTTGCGAAATTTACTATATTTTAAGAAATAAGAATCGAATAGAATAACTCTTTATTGCACATCAAACACAAATTTACAAAAGTAATAATATGATCAAACAGTTTACAGTGAGGTACGATTGGCGGTCTAATCGCTAAAAGCGATCTCTTCCAGACAACCTTGGGAAGGTAAGATCGATAAATTAATTATTTGGGTAGATGCAAAAAACAAGGCCAAAAAACATAATAAGATATTAAGCTTACTTTAAACTAACTTATTTAATTTAAATAACAATATAAATATTAATCATATAAAATAATATAGATAATAAGGGAATAATAAGGGAATGTATGAAAAAAAATCTGTATTGAAATTAAGCTAGAGAGGTTTGCTGGGCCTATCCAAAGAAGCGATCGATAGTTTCTGCATATTCCAATGGCATATATGCTTCTAGGCCATAAGGGAAAATAAACGAAGCAGACTTTTGGCCCTTTTCTGGAAAAGATTTTTCAAAAAAATTATTTCCTCACTACTAACTAAAGCTTGCACCTCATAGTCAAAACGTTCATTACTCAGATGGTTTTACGCATCACGCAACTTTAACGTTTCTGATAATCTTTTCGAGTTTTTACATACATACATATTCCTACGGCTATAAATCCCTAGAAGGGGTAGCCAGAGCTAAGGAATTAGTAATTCCTCAGCCACTTTTGGAAAGTTGTGTGGGAAAAAGATGGTAAAATAAAGGTTGCTGGGATGGGTATCCAACTGCATCGCCCAAAAATCCCTTAAAAGCCCCAATACCGTTAGTCGCCTCTTGCGTACACCCACCGGAAGAAATGGGGTAGTGCTATTCTAAGCCAACACTACATAGCAGAGCTTTTCCTTTCTTTTCGAGCTTAATTTACATGTTTCAATCTTTTCATACGTGCCCTTTTCTGCCCAATCAAAATTACATTCTTTATAAAGCTGATCATGAATACATATTTTTGTCTCTTTCTCGCCTATACAAATAATAAAAAGAAAATAAAACAGAAACTTAGTTATAACTTGAGAAGCAAGATCATCCCTCTCAAGTCTTCATCCCTGTACCGAGTTCATATTTAAATTATAAATAGTTTAACCTTGAATGGCTCCGCAGATCTGTCACGTAGTAAAAATTAAGAAACGCGCGTCTTCGTCCTCTCTGGCTATTCCTACGGGTGAATGCTTTGCTTAATTGTCAACATTTGCAATTTGTGAGGAGACCAACGTAATTCACTTTGCATAATACTGATGAAGTTAGAACTTTTTGCTCGGTACTTAGTTTGGTTGAATGATTCATTAGCGTCGATATGAGTTTTGAGGAATCTAAAAATGGACGGCTTTTTTATATGTGCCGTGTAGTGTCGGCTTAGAATGTCACTACCCCTTTTTACTTACGGATGTCGCAAGAGGCGACTTATGGTATGGGGCTTTTTGAAGTGATAGAGATCCATCACTAATGATACTTTATTTTTACCATCTTGTTCTCTATTGACTTCCAAATGTGGCTGAGGGGTTTCTAGCTCTTACGCTCTGGCTACTCCTTTTTAGGATTTATAGTCGTGAGTATTTGTATGAATGTGGTAGTTAAAAATATCAGTATAATCAACTTAACCTAACCTACAGTCACGACTATAAATCCCAAAAAGGAGTAGCTACAGCTTTAGCATTGGAAATTCAGTAGCCTATTTTGGAAGTGGCGAAAATATGTTAAAACAAACAAACGTACGCCCGATTTCTGAATTAAGTATTCAAGCTGAGAACGACTTAAGTATCGTTTTGTCTCATTCAGTTGTTAAGATTTCAATGCGACAGAACGATACTTAAGTTGTTCTCAGCTGGAATACTCAATTCAGAAATCGGGCGTTTGCTCCGCTCTTTTGTGATTACTTTCTCAATTGAACGTAGAATTCTCTTCAAACACAAATCGAGTAAGGCAGATAGCTACTCAAATACCTTTAGAAACACGATATCCGGTCTACAGCAAACGAATTATGTCCGAGTGATGCTGTTAAACTTATCGAGAATTTATGATAGAATTGCGAACGAATAAAGTGGTTTGATTTTGTTCAATTTGTTATTAATCCCCGTTGGAAAAGAAGGGTTGTATTAGTTATGTATGGTTTAGTACATACATACAAATACTCACGACTATAAATCCCTAAAAGGGGTAGCCAGAGCTAAGGAATTAGAAATTCCCCAGCCACTTTTGGAAAGTTGAGTGGGGAAAAGATGGTGAAATAAAGGTTGTTGATGATGGCTCTCCAACCGCATCGCCCAGAAATCCCTTAAAAGCCCCAATACCGTTAGTCGCCTCTTACGTATACCCACCGGAAGAAATGGGGTAGTGCTATTCTAAGGTTTAGTACATGTCGGTCTGTATTATTGCCCCTCTTATAAAATTCAGCGTGATGTGTAGTGTCGTCGTATAGTGTATCTTTGTGATACTGAAATAATTTTCATGATCGGTTCAGTGTTTTAGATATTAGTATTTTATGAATATTTTTGATTAACAGACGATGAAGTGTCAATTAAAAGAATTAATAAAAAAATACAGCCCTTCGAAGTGAAAAAGATTCTGAAAAGGACGAAACGATAAGCAGTTCAGACATCAAGTTCAGTAATGCATTGATAAAAAAATATATCATGGTAAAACCATGGTCGGAATTACTGTCTACCTTTTGATGGAGTGGTTTCTGAAGCAATTATTATAGAAGTAGGTGTACATCAGCTTCGGGCACAGTAATATACTTTAAATATATTTCTGCCTATACATTAGTATCCCGTAGTCATGCTGTAGCTTTTAGTATTATAATAGTATTTTATTTTAAGCTGTGTAGTGTCGGCATAGAATAGCACTACCCCATTTCTATCCGTGGGTGTACGTAAGAGGCGACTAAGGATATTGGGGCTTTTGAATAGATTTTTGGGCGATGCGGTTGGAGACCCATCACCAACAACCTTTATATTACCATCTTTTCCCACTTAAATTTCCAAAAGGGGCTGAGGAATTTTTAATTCCTTAGCTCTGGCTACCCCTTCTAGGGATCTATAGCCGTGAGTATCTGCAGCTCTTCTTGGGATTATTACTGTGATTATGTGGTGTACGTTATTTCCTTTAATTAATTCTATTCGTTTTATTGACTACAACATACCATCACGTTTAATGCATATACATTACGTTATCGAAGTAATTATAAATTCAAGCATGTGGGTTTCCTCAATATGTGTTTCCTCAGGCAAATATGCGCCAACTTCCTCAACCCAGTCTAAACAATGCAACTAACGGGAATGTTATTTTAGCTGAAGAAACAATTCGCAGATGAACTAACTTCACTAAAGTTAATCTATCTTTACTATATTCTTCTCTATTCATTGCTTATTAGAAAACAGGGGTAATTATAAAAGATATTTCATAAGTTAAATAATAATAATAATCTATCTTTATTTTCCAAACACAGTTTTCAGTACAGTGAAGATATTACATAAACACATTTTGTTTTACATGATATACCTGTGGCCCCACACTAGGCAAGCCTGTATCGTGGGTACCGAGTAATGATATGCTATGTGGTTCATATATATATATATATATATATATATATATATTCATTTATAGGTCTTCAAAATTAAATTACATACAAACATAAAAGTGACCTATTTATTTGATGATTTGGGTTACCAAATGTCTTTGTCCAAATGTCAAATGGTTTATGCATGTTAATGCATAGACCAAAATATAAAGTGAAAAATTCAGAAGTTAATAATTCAGTTATTAAGAAAATGCGAAAAAAAAAAGTTATTAAGTTATTGTGTATTTTGAGTGTGCGTATGTGTGGGTGTGTGTTGAGGTGTTTGTGTGTGTGTGTGTGTGTATTCCGTGCTTATTGTGTTATTCAGTCACTCTAACTAATTGCTCTACTGCATCGTATGACAAGCTTGACAGCCAGGTGAAATAGTATTGATAAAATATTAATCAATTTAAAAAGAACGTTAATCAAAGGTTCACAACGAAGGATTCTTGATTCACTATTAATTGAAGAAAACTACACTGTTAAAAATTGTAAAATATATTTCTCCGACCACAACGTTGCCAGAAGATAGTGATTTTTTAGTCTATTCTTTGCATACATGACATCCATATTTTCCCTTTAATCCCATCAACGGGTAGCCGGAGCGAAATAATCATAAATGATTGGTCAGCCATGTTTAGAACATAAAAGGGAAAAGTTCGTAAAATAAACTGTTTCTATTAATGAGCTGCATCGCGCATAAATTTTTTAAAAGGGTCGGATCCTTATTTGATATTTACGACCCCAAAGAATAAAATGGGAAAGCGACAATCTTGCCTAGCCCTTTACGGCACTCTATGCATCAAAACATACATACATACATATACTCACGGCTATAAATCCAAAAAAGGGGTAGCCATAACTTCAGAATCAGAGAGTTCTTCAGCCACTTTTGGAAGTTAAGTGGGGCAAAGATTAAAAATTAATGTTTTTGGTGATGGGTGAACCACATCGCCCAAAACTAACTTAAAAAGCCCTAATACCCTTAGTCTCCACTTACGATCACCCGTAGCAAGACATGGGGTAGCGCTATTCTAAGCTGACACGACACAGCATACTCTAACTACCACCGTATTCAAATTATTAAGCAATACGTTTGCAACCCTGGGATTATATCGGGGGTGTGAGAAAGTAAGTACAATTAGGCCCATAATAAGCCTAAACAACGTTGTTGTTGGCCGTTGTCAAAAAAGTCAAAAAAAGTCAAAATTTTTATTTTTTAATGTTAAGTTTTTTGAGCGTCCAAGTTTTAAATTAATCGTTAATCCGTTGCTTCGGAAGGTGTTCGTAAAGAGAAGAAGCAACAAAGAAACTCTTTACATTCACATTTTTTCATTTTTGTAAAATATGGTTTGTACAATTTCAGTTTATAAACATGTTTTTACTTTATAAAAGATTTTCTATGTGACCAAACCAAACGCTAGTTTGACATAATTAAAATAAATTGTTCATCACAAAAAACCAATCACATAACGTGAGAAGAGTTGTGGTTGGAAACCGTTAACTATCTTTGCCCCGGTGAACATCTAAACGCGGCTTAACAATTGTTATAGCATTTTCTAAGATTTTCACGATTGCACATTATAATTAAAACAACTATTGATTTTCGGATATTTTAATCGCGTGTTATTACATTCTTTTCAAAGCCCGACGTTTCGAAAACTTTTCAGTTATCATTGTCACGGGAAGACTGAGGTGTTGTTGTCATTATACAGTATTATAAAATTATTAATACTAAAATTTTGTGAAGGTACTGTATAGTGACAAATAACACCTCAGTTTTCCCGTGACCATGATAACTGAAAAGTTTTCGAAACGTTGGGCTTTAAAAACAATGTATTAACAGTTGTTAGTTCCAAGGCCCTGGCTACTCTTTTTAGGGATTTATAGTCGTGAGTATATTTATGTATGTGAATTGTCCGTTGTATGTTTTGTAGGATGGATGATCGAAAATTTGTAATAGAGATTTATAGTGGATGGTTATGTTAGTAGAGGACAGTCTCAAAAAGGCAGGCGTCCGAAGTATTAAGAATAAAAGAGCATGTTTGAGAAGATTGATGGATGTAAACAATGCTAGAGAGGTTTCTCAGGTCAGGATCGTACGAAGTGGCGATAGATAGTCTCTGCCTACCCCAATACTAATGTGTACTCACTAATGGCTTGAGCATATATATGTGTGTGTATGTATGATATAACAAAAACAAATAAAATTTAAATTAGCTGCATTTGATTTTCCATTTGACTGCAGCAACAAAAGAAAATATATCAATTATAACTGTCCCTCTAATTAATCAAGAGAACCAATCTAGAAAAGCTCTATGTGATTTAGTCTTAGCAGTTGGAGTACAATTGCAGTGGAATCCGATACGAGGTTGTTTGCGGAGGAAATAAAATGGGAAAAAGATAAATTAAGTTTCTCTGGTGGCGACAGGCGGCACGTGGACGGACAATGTATGCATGAAATGGATTTTAGTTGTCTTTCCGTGTACACATACATATACTCACGGTTATATCTCTTAAAAAGGGTAACAATACATACATACATACATATACTCACGGCTATAAATCCCTAAAAGGGGTAGCCAGAGCTAAGGAATTAGAAATTCCCCAGCCACTTTTGGAAAGTTGAGTGGGGTAAAGATGGTGAAATAAAGGTTGTTGGTGATGGGTCTCCAACCGCATCGCCCAAAAATCCCTTAATAGCCCCAATACCGTTAGTCGCCTCTTATGTACACCCACCGGAAGAAATGGGGTAGTGCTATTCTAAGCCGACACTACACAGCATAGGTAACGAGATTTTCAAAATAAAAAAATCCTTACATTAAAAAAGTATTGTTTGTGATGAGTCCAACAACCACTTGAAAAGCCCCGTACTCTTACTCGTCACGTACATCACCCGCGGGAAGAAATGGGGTAGTGCTATTCCTAGCCACTCGAAATTTGCGGCGTTTAGAAGTATTAGTACCTTTGCCATCCCTTCGGAGATTTAAGGCGTGAAGTTTATCTGTCGGCGGGATATTTATAATGTTAACCCTCTTACTACCTAGAGTTAACAAAAATATGAAATTGATAATTATGTTCCAATCATTTCCCTATATATATTTATATACACCCTTTTATTGTTAGCAACCGTGATAGCCCAGTGGGTAGAACACTCGGTTATCGTGCAAACGACTAGTGTTCAAATCCTGGGTCGGGCCTACACCAATTTGTCTTTTCTAAAGACATATGTGTGGTTAATTTATCATGGTTGTTAACGGTGAGGGGAAAACATCTTGAGGAAACCCACATGGCTGAGTTGTACTTAGTCATGTGACAGTGTATTCGTACAAAACGGCGATAGGCCTGCCCCCTATCACGTGAGTACACTGTCCATGCAAAACGTGGGTACTCTGAACACCAGGTGACAAAGTCATGTGATGTTCAGAAGTATTAGTACCTCTGCCAACCCCTTCGGGGATATTCGGCGTGAACGTTTATGTTATGTTATGTTATGTTATTGTTGTATTCGTTGACTGGTCTATGTAAAATATAATAAAAACATAAAGTTGCGAATAAACTTATCTTAATTAGTATAAAGTATCTTATTTAGGTATATTTTATTATCATAAAATATTGTTAACATTATTTCCTAAAATCTCTATGCCTATTTTGTAATCTTGTAGTGTTTGCTTGGTCTGGTGGGAATGACAATATAATTCATTTAACTTACTTAATTTCATCTGTATAAATTATCCATATTACAACTGATGTATAATTGTTTTGTTTTCAATAGTTATTTCAATTTGCGTTTTTCTGTATCGTCTGTATAACAATTGGTAGAAACTTTATAGGTCAAGAACTTCTCTGTATTTTTATCTTATTTGAAATATTGTGTACCGTTTCTTTCAAATAAATAAATACATCAATAAAGTCCCCAAACTATTATTCAGTTTACTCAAGTATACTTCTCTTTCTACCCACGTGTCGTGAGAGGTGACTGAGAGTATTCATGGTGTTTTTTGAGTGGTTTTTGGGTGGTGCGGTTGGAGCCCTTTTACCAACGATACTTTATTTCAACCGTCTTGTTTCCTATCAACTCCCAAATGTAGCTGAGGAGTTTCTAGCTCTTAAGCTCTTGTTACCCTTTTTGAGATTTATGGCCGTGAGTGAGTGATATGTATTTTATGTCTTTTTTCATTTTTTTTATTATTTTGTTGTGCCGTGTAGTGTCGGCTTAGAATAATACTACCCCATTTCTACCCGTGGGTGATCGTAAGCGGCGACTAAGGGTATAGGAGCTTTTTAAGTGATTTTTGGGCGATGTGATTGGAGACCCGTCACCAAAAACGTTTATTATTATCATCTTTTTCCCGATCAACTTCCAAAAGTGACTGAGGAATTTATCATTCCAAAGCTCTGGCTACCCCGTTAAGGGATTTATAGCCGTGAGTATATGTATGTAGGTATGTTTTATTATTTTAATGTTTAAGTAAACTGTATGGTGTTTATTTAGTAATTCAAATGTGAATAAATGTCTCTTCTTTCTTCTTTCCTTTCTTTCTTTATAAGGATGGTCTATGTTTTTTATTACTTTTCTTATCAACATTGCAAAATAAGGTTAATCCGATCCTATACTATGATTAAATTCAGCGCAACTTTTTAATTAAAAGCAGTCTGTAAAATCGCCATGTTTGAAATAGCTCATAGTTTGATCGACATAAATTCGATGAATGCATTTCATAACAACTTTACAACTCTAAATTGGAAAGCCACGCAAATGCTCATTGAACCGAAATAGTCACCATCGTGAAACTACTGTGTCATCTTGTATAGTTTTATAAATATTAAACTATTTAAGGTGGAACATATGATATTTTATGAATTATATAAGGATTTAGTTACATATATAGTTACAGCAACCGTGATAGCCCAGTGGGTAGAACACTCGGTTATCGTGCAAACGACTAGTGTTCAAATCCTGGGTCGGGCCTACACCAATTTGTCTTTTCTAAAGACATATGTGTGGTTAATTTATCATGGTTGTTAACGGTGAGGGAAAACATCGTGAGGAAACCCACATGGCTGAGTTGCACTTAGTCATGTGACAGTGTATTCGTACAAAACGGCGATAGGCCTGCCCCCTATCACGTGAGTACACTGTCCATGCAAAACGTAGGTACTCTGAACACCAGGTGACAAAGTCACGTGATGTTCAGAAGTATTAGTACCTCTGCCAACCCCTTCGGGGATATTCGGCGTGAACGTTTATGTTATGTTATGTTATGTTATATAGTTACATACATACATTACTATAAATCCCTAGAATGGGTAGCCAGAGCTAAGGAATTAAAAATGCCTCAGCCACTTTTGGAAGTTGCGAGGAGAAAAGATGGTGGTCTCCAACCGCATCGCCCAAAAATCACTTAAAAAGCCCCAACACCCTTAGTCGCCTCTTACGAACTAAGGGGGTCTTATGAACACTCACGGGAACAAATGGGAAGCTGATGCTAGACAGCGTTTAATAAATATCATACTTTAACAACATCATCTAGTCAACCGGGGCACGAGCTACGATTATTTGCTTTCTATTCATGGGGCCTAAATGTTTTTTGGAGCCAAGGATAAAAATGGTAGCGGCGATATTACAATTGGCTCTAATAATATTTCTTTCAGGAGTCTCTACAGGCGATGGCGTTACTGAGCAAAAGTTTCAAGAACAGAACAGCCAGAATAAAAGTGGACATACATACAGACATACAGGAGAAAGATTTGAGATGAATACGTGAAGAAATTGGATGAAAGATAATTGCGTGGAGATGATAAATGAAATGGCACTTGAAGAAGTATAGGATTCGCTTCATACCGCGATGGTGAAATGTACAGCGGAAGCATGTGGACTTAGTACAAGGAGCAATAGACCGCCGATTCATTGGTGGGATAAAAGTTTGAAAGAGGCAGTTGCAGGAAATGAGAAAATTGGTGAATTTGACATATCACACATATCATTTTATATATCATTTTAGGTAATTTGATTCAGTGAGAAATAGTCTTTATATTGGATTGATTGTCCGAAACTTTTATCTAATATAAATATTAATGTCACAAATATATCAAGAAGAAACACAGGTTGTAATTCTCAGGTTTTATACTGATTATAGAAAGAACGAACAAAATCAACCAAGGAAAGATAAAAATCGATACTTTTTTTTTTTCCTTTCTTGCTTAGTAAAATTATCTTTATTCTGTTTATTTATCGTTTATTTTGTGTTCCTATATATTTTGTAAACCCAACCCAATGTTAGTTAATGTTTGCATAGATTTCTATATGTGCAACCTCGTAACTGGCACATTGAAAATGTATAATTTAAAAATATTCCCCTGTATAAAGCTGTGAGATTTCCGCATAATATTAAAATGAAATAAAATATTGTAATAAAGGTAGAAAAGGAAGAGAACAAGATGTTTGAATATCATAAGTTTCGATACTAATTATAGTAGAGAACGGCCGCGGCGGACACAGTTTGATCAAATGTGTATTTAAGGTTAGGCTTCTGAAGTCTAAAGAAAAAAAGATCGGATTCGGAGATTGTCAGGATCGTACAAAGTGGTGCTAAGTTTTTCCCTATCACAATGGAAATAACAGCGTAAGTATTTAAGAATACATTGATATTTATGGTATATGTATTGTATTTTATTATTGGTTAATGATTAAAATGGCGCAAAAGAAGATTATTATTTTGAAAAAATTATCCAAAGGATACTGATAGAATAAGATAAACGTATATAAATAATCCCCTATATACCTTCCAACTGCTACACTAACTAAACTAAAACTACAAGTAAAACAACTTTTACATGAGTTAGTTTCATACGAAATCGAGTTCATTTAATGAAGCCTTGAAGTGTGGGAGAGGATATGACATTAAGCCCGCCCAAAGCATGTCCGCCCGCCCAGCGCGCTTATAAACGGAAGCTCCGAGCCGTCGCCGTAACACTCGCTGTGGCCGCCCTACGAGCCTCTCCGCTACTTGGTGTGCAGGCAGTTACGGCAACAGGTTAGTGGGTTTTCATTTAGGTTTAATTGCTTTTAGTGGTTTTTTGGGAGATGAAGTGATTAAGGTTTTATTTCGAGTTTTGGAATTTTGTGTTTTTTTTATATTATAATTTACGATAGTTTTGTTAAGTTTTAGTTTTGAAATTCAAATAGTTTTGAGAATGTTAAATGATAGGATTAAAAAAAATCTTTATAAACTATGGATCCTTGTTGTCTGATTTAATAAATAAATAATAATAAAGATTTTAACATTTATCCTAATATATAAAAGGTAAAATAAAAATTAAAGATTTAAAGCCAAAAAAAATATCGCGTTATGAAACTAACTTAAAAGTAAGTTCTTTTGTATTTCTTGGAAGGAAACTATATTCAGTGATTTAAAAAAATATTATTTCTTTTCGGATTGTTAAGTGATTGGGTTGAAAAAATATTCATTTAAAGTCTTTAAAATTGACCCGAAAATTGAGAAATGAATTAAAGTTTGAAGGCCAAAAAGTATTATTACGAAACAAAAAACAAATAACGCAAAAATAAAATTATACTCTAGTAAAACAATATGTACAAAATATGGTGTTTCGATTCCATATTACTTTTGGTCGTATATTAAAAGTTTGTTGTTTTGTTTTATTACAATAAGTTTCCGGTCCGATGGTTTATGACTTCTGAATAACAAGTAAACCAAATACATGCATAATTTTATTTGGCCTTAACTTATAAGCGTTTTCACGTGCAAGAGTTTTTGATATTAAATTTTGTTTTTGATTAATATACTGTCAAAATATCTGTGGCGTACATAATATTAGATATTTTAGTAGTTTTAGTATTTTACTTAGGGCACTAAAAATGGGAAATTTGCTGACATTTATGAATAGTCCAGTCTAATAATTTTGCTGTGTAGTGTCGGCTTAGAATAGCACTACCTCATGTCTTCCTGTGGGTGTACGTAAGAGGCGACTAACGGTATAAGGGCTTATTAAGTGATTTTTGGGCGATGTGGTTAGAGACCCGTCACCAAAACCATTTATTATTACCATATTTTCCCCAATCAACTGCCAAAAGTGGCTGACGAATTTTTCATTCCAAAGCTCTGGCTACCCTGTTAAGGGATTTATAGCCGTGAGTATATGTATGTAATAATTTTGCAAAAAGTATTGTATATATCGTTAAGTTGGTTCACGCGCGTGTTATTGCTTATAAAGGATAAATAAAATAGGGCTTGTTCAATTTAAATAGTGAATTGCTGAATTAACCATGGCTTTGTAAACAGGTTTCCTTTATTATCAATTTCAATAATATAATTAATTTCAAATGCTGTGTAGTGCCAGCTTAGAATAGCACTACCCCATTTCTTCCGGTGGGTGTACGTAAGAGGCGACTTACGGTATTGGGGCTTTTTAAGGGATTTTTGGGCGATGCGGTTGGAGACCCATCACCAACAACCTTTATTCTACCATCTTTTCCCCACTCAACTTCCAAAAGTGGCTGAGAAATTTCCAATTTCTCAGCTCTGGCTACCCCTTTTAGGGATTTATAGCCGTGAGTATAAGTGTGTATGTATGTTCAATATTATTAAAGCCAAAGTTTCTAGCTAGATCACCCAAACATCACTAAAATGCCACAAAACCCTGAATCGGCCACGGGGGTGTATGAGTCAAACACGTGCTCTACTACTTACCATCAACTATCCCTAAACAGCCTTCAAGTATGACATTCGTAACGAGGACAGGACGTTCATTAAAAGTTTAATAAATGCGCTCATTGTAGAATAGTGAATAATTTAATAACCCTGCCGACTTCGACTACTGAAATGATCTAATGAAAGTCATATATAAATTGAATTTTAGGTACTAGAAACGGTGTAAACCTTCTTTGCTATTACGAATTATCAACGTGTATAATCTCAAAAGGGGTAGATAGAAATTAAGTATCAGAATGTGTTTAGCAAGATTTGGAATCGAGATGGGAAACCGGTGAATAACATTGCCTATATTGTAAGTTTTAAAGCATACTAAGAAATAATTAAATATATTTTTAAATAAATTGAATAAGGGCAACACATCGCAGCAAATAAATAAAGGTAAAGAATTAAAATGCCTTGAATTTATAGTTTTTAGAAAAGTTTATTTCTCAATGTAGATCCATTATACAAATTCATGAATAAAAGCTATAGTAGTCGACATTACAGCTGTGAATAGATCCCTGGGAAATTAATCCAATGGTATTATGTATTCTGACGAGTATAAACAAGCAAGTTGAAAAAGTATAAAATTAAACCTATAATTTTACCAAACTTTCACTAAATGTCTTATTAATTTTCAACACTTTTCACTTCTTTTTATTTTGTTTGTAAGTGAAAGAAACTAACGTTAATGTTTTCAAAGAGACGTAAATAAATCTATTTTTTTTTCAGATATTTTTATTTCAGTGTTCATAATGATTCCTCAACAATAAATAATTAGTCAGTTGAATTGAATAGAGGTTTGCCCATAGTGCAACAGTTGTATGTGAAAATTGTGTACTTTTTAACATTACTTTTTAACATACATACATATACTCACGGCCATAAATTCCAAAAAGGGCTAGCCACATTTTGAAGTAGAAAGGAGACATGATGGTAGAAATAAAGTATCTTTGGTGATGGGTAGGGCTTTTTAAGTGATTTTTAAGCGATGCGGTTGGAGACCCATCACCAACAACCTTTATTTTACCATCTTTTCCCCACTTAACTTTCCAAAAGTGGCTGAGGAATTTCTGATTCCTTAGCTCTGGCTACCCCATCTAGGGATTTATAGCCGTGAGTATATGTATGTTTGTATGAATGTGTATATGTATGAATGCAAATTAAAAAAACGTGTATACTAAAGAAGTATTCATGGTTTGTTTTTGTTACGCAGAAGGTAAATATTAAGGCACTGATGTTTCAGAGTATATTTTCTCATTATCCTCTGTTGTAATAACTCTGCCAAAGGTTCACTTATTAAAACAGCTCCTGCCTTTATAAAAATATGCCTTATTATTAAATTTTAGTAATCAATACATACATACATACATATACTCACGGCTGTAAATCCCTACAAGAGGTAGCCAGAGCTGAGGAACTAGAAGTTCCTCGGCCACTTTTGGAAAGTAGAGTGGGGAAAAGATGGTAAAAATATAGGTTGTTGGTGATGGGTCTCCAACCGCATCGCCCAAAAATCCCTTAATAGCCCCAATACCGTTAGTCGCCTCTTACGTACACCCGCCGGAAGAAATTGGGTAGTGCTATTCTAAGCCGACACTACACAGCAAATAGTAGTAATCAATACTATATACATTTTGACATACAAATGAAAAATGGGTTTTCTTGAAAACTAATATCAGTTTTAATGCTGTGTACAGTAATGATGTGTAGTGTCGGCTTAGAATAACACTACCCCATTTCTACCCGTGGGTGATTGTAAGAAGCGACTAAGGGTATAGGAGCTATTTAAGTGACTTTTGGGCGATGTGGTTGGAGACCCGTCACCAAAAACATTTATTATTACCATCTTTTTCCCAATCAACTTCCAAAAGTGGCTGAGGACTTTCTCATTCCAAAGCTCTGGCTACCCTGTTAGGGGATTTATAGCCGAGTATATGTATGTATGTAATATCAATTTTATTAAATCTGATTCCATATATATATAGTTGCTGTGTAGTGTCGGCTTAGAATAGCACTACCCTATTTCTTCCGGTGGGTGTACGTAAGTGGGTTTTGGGGCTTTTGTGGGATTTTTGGGCGATGCGGTTGGAGACCCATCACCAACAACCTTTATTTCACCATCTTTTCCCCACACAACTTCCAAAAGTGGCTGAGGAATTTCTGATTCCTTAGCTCTGGCTTACCCTTCTAGGGATTTATAGCCGTGAGTATATGTATGTATGTATGTAATATAAGTTTTATTAAATCTAATTCCATATAGATGCTTTTTGCGTAATCCACTTTTAAAGTTGTTTTGTTAGATCGTTTATTCTCTTATATCTTGTAAGTGGCATTGAAAGAAAGGAAGAAAGAAAAATTATTTTATTCAATGTATAGGGTACATCACATAAAACAAAAAATAACATTTGTACAACACATCACATACATACATGCATATACTCACGCCATTATTTCCCATTGGGTTAGGTAGAGGCTATCGATCTCCATTTTAATTAATACTTTTATTTTTAGCTTTCGTATAATTCTTAGAATAGCAGTGTCGTTAGGTACAGATTTGATATTAAACCCTTTTACAAAATATCACAATTTAGAAAAATACGATCAGCCCCATATTTGTTTAACATTACGAATGAGAATTAATTTAACATAACTCTTTAATGTAGTTTTATGATAATTTGTCTAGAAAAATACCCGAATAACTTGACTAAATTTCAGAGGAGCATAAAATATTTTAACTTAGAAGTAACTACAGTAATATAGCACAGGGTTTCAAAATATGAAAGTACTATTTGTCCACATTCTGAGAGAAAAATACTTGTATTATTTACATGTTTTTATAGACGTAACATACATTTTGGGGCACTCGCTCACAGTTTAGCTTTTGTAGCGAATACTTTTTAGGTGTAATGCGTTTTTTGTTGTTTATTTTTACCTTCTATGTAGAAAGCTTGTTACTATGTGTAGTTTAATCGATACCCGATGTAATGATAGTAACAAAATCATACTTTAGAACGTTATTCCACCTTCCTGAGACGGAGCTATTAAAAATTTTGTGAGCTAGGAGCCAAACTTGCTCTACTTTTCAGAACCCTAGCGTTCTGAACGTTATTCCACTAGTCTGAATGCAGATTCTGTGGCTTTTAGACGTCCGCATGCAGTCAAATGGAATAAGCTCTTTAAACCACAAACAGTTTATCATACTTTCGCAAAGCGATGCCGGACTAATATTTAATTTTATGGAAAAACTAGAAAGTGAGATTACAGTTTCGAGATTGTAACCTCCATTACCTGTTTTGCTTACTTAATTTACCACCATCATCATAATCATCAGCCCATAGACGTCCACGGCTGGATATCTGCCACTTTAAGTTATGTCATAAAGGAAGAATATATGTTCTTTACATAACATAACATAAACGTTCACGCCGAATATCCCTGAAGGGGTTGGAAGAGGTACGAATACTTCTGAGCATCATGTGACTTGGTCACCTGGTGTTCAGAGTACCCACGTGAGACTGTGTACTCACGTGATAGGGGGCAGGCCTATCGCCTTTTTGTACGAATACACTGTCACATGACTAAGTACAACTCAGCCATGTGGGTTTCCTCACGATGTTTTCCCTCACCGTTAACAACCATGATGAATTTACCACACATATGTCTTTAGAAAAGACAAATTGATGTAGGCCCGACCTGGGATTTGAACACCAGTCGTTTGCACGATAACCGGTGTTCTACCCATTGAGCTATCACGGTTGTTCTTTCACGGTTGTTATATGTTCTTTCTATATATTTTTTTTTAATATATATTTTTTGTTCCCAGATAAAATGATGATGAAAGGAGTCATTGGGGTGGTTGTGCTGACGACAGCTGCTCTGCTGGTGACCTGTTCAGCAGATTCCCATCAGGTTAGCTCTTCTCATTATTTCTCGGGAAATAACGAAGTATATTCAGTTTCATGAACGGAAAGATGAAGAAAGATGGTAAAATATTTCGTTTTGTAGATGAAGAGAAATAAAGTTATGCATACACATTTGCTTAGAGAGAAAAGGGCTTTGTAAGAATATAATTAAATATTTCAGCAAACTTACACCTCATTAATAAAAAAATCTAGATCCCTAGTCATACATACATACATACATACATATTCTCACGCCGTTAGTTCCCATTGGGGTAGGCAGAGACTATCGATCGCCACTTTGTACGATCCTGGCAAACCTCTCTAGCTTCATTCACATCCATCAGCCTTTTCATACATGCTCTTTTATTCTTCGTACTACGGACACCTGCCTTTTTGAGTACATTTTCTATTTGATCCAAATGTGTCCTCCGAGGTCGTCCTCTACTAACATTACCTTCCACATTGGCTCTATAGATCTTTTTTACAAATTCTTTTTTACTGTCATCCATCCTCTCTATATGCCCAAACCATCTCAACATTCCTTTCTCTATCTTTCTTACAATATCATCTTTTACACCACATCTTTCACGAATCACGTCATTCCTTACACGATCACATAACCTCACATTACAAACTTTAGTCTTAGTCATCTTACCAATATATAACAAAATATTCTAAGCAGTAAATGATACGGCGCCATATACATACATACAGTGTAGGATAGTATAAACTTTCAACTTTGAACCCCAAAAATAGGAAGACAAAGCTTTAAAAATAACAAACCAAGGATATGTAGAAATAGGTTTTGTACACACCGCAAACTTATTACTAAAAAGAGGACAAGTGCGAGTTGAACTCGCGTGAAGAGGGTTCCGTACGATGTTAAAGTTGGTACGCACAATATTGAGTGTTATTTTAATATCATAGACTTCTTATAGGTTTTCCCATGATCTATAAGGAGAAAACTAATTTTTGTAGATTTTTCAAAATTTTAGGTTCAGTAGTTTCGGAGATAAGGGGGGGGAATGGTCAATTTTCGTCTATTTTCTTGAATAACTTGGAAACTATTTATTTTAAAATTACAAAAAAATACATTTAAGATCTTCTCAACAAGACCTTTCATTTGATATGCCACACAAACATGCAGTTTTCAGAATTTTTTTTTTAATTTTCCCATTCCCCTCCAAAATTGACCCCCCATATACAGATTTCATCTGCTCACGTCACACCTCTGTGTTTGGGTCACAGGAATTGATATGTGTACCAAATTTCAACTTAATCGGTCTAATAGATTCGGAGATAATTTACTGTAAGCGACGGACGGACAGACACACGAGTGATCCTATAAGGGTTCCGTTTTTGTATTCAGACGTACGGAACCCTAAAAATTACTTAATAATAAGTCACCTCGTACAAAAATGTGAAATATGATAAAGAGAAAGTGATCAGCTTCCCGTAAAGTTCAAAGAGTTTTTACGTGATGTAAATGTTATTGTTATGTTATACTTTTATTATAAAATTGAATTTCTTGAGTTTACGTGGGTCCGTTGTTCCGTTATTTTTTCCACTAATATTTAAACCATTAGTTTGTGCTTTTGGGAGGAAAAGAGTGATATTTTTTAATATAAATTTATCTATTTATAAAATAACAATATTTTGATACATAAATACCAGTCTTGTTTTTATGCCGCAACTAAGAATTTAGAAGTTGCATAAAATATTCTTTTTAATATAAAAAAATAACTTATTAATTATTTCGATGACAAAACACAAAGTGTAATTGCAAAACGTTAACTTGATAACTTTGACGAGGGCAACCTAAAGCCAGTGGACCAACGAAGGTGCTAATAAATAATTTCCTTTGCTTTGACGAAACTTGCGAAGATTAGGGCTTTCATTATGAACATCAATTATACATAATTTGATCTCTGCTTTTTTATTTTGATTTCAAATAGAATTTTAATGTTTTAACAACAAATTTGTTTAGTAAAATTTTCACGGAGACTTTCATTGAGTTGTTACGTTGTAGTAGAGCAAACAGTAAAACAAATTTTACTTGAGAGTTCATACTTAATTTATATTTGACAGATTTTACATGAAATACTTATGATGAATATGAATAATATTATATTATTATAATTGTTTTGCATACTAATATATTGATTAAGTTGTATTACTGACAAGAATGGAACCATATTCTGATAATAAAGCTTTATGCAGTGAATACTTAACTACACTACACTAACCACATATAGACAGACAGTTTGTTTGTTTTCTTTCGCATCCTATTTCTGAAGAGAACATTTTGTAAATTTAGTCTAGTCTATTTTAATTTGTATTTTCTGTTATTGCTTTAAAAATTAATAAATTTTATAACTGTATTGATTTAAATGTATCAATAACAATATTTTTTGAGATTTTGTCTAAATGTTTCTACTTTATAATTCTTTATAAATACAATTATGTTACCTTAACCTTTAATGGAAATCGGAAACGAAAGCTGTAACCTGAGATACAGGTGATGAGCCTAGTTCAGGTGCAGCAGACCATATTTTGTAAATCGGTACACTTTTTCTGAATAAAGAATTATTATTATTACTTAAAACATGATAAGAACATTTATTTGCAAGAATGCGAGTGCGTGCAAAAAGGATACCAAAAGTATCTTTTGTCTGTAACATGTTCTGTCTGCAATATCGAGTAAATATTAATTGTCAAAAAAACATGCTATCCCTACTTACTTGTAAATGCAGTTCGAGAAACATTAAAAAATCTATGGTGTTAAAACTATTTCTCATATTAAAATACTTTCAAAAATGTTCTCGAAATCGTCGACTTTTTCATAAGATTAATCAATCTAAGAGTTAATCGGTCATTTTATAACCCTTTTTAGGCATATTTTTAACTCGTCCATGTATTTTGCAACTTAATGGCCATGATATATCTATTTTATCTACAAATGGCTACGCACCTTTGTCCCGGATATAATCGATATAAACTTTCATAAATATATCCAACAGCGGAAGTATACAAACCATTATTTACAAACAATAGAAAAATATAGGTCGTTACCTCTTTCAAAATAGATAAAATTAATATCTAATATTAAAATAAGTGCTTTCCAACTGACAACATATATTTAACTTATAATAAGTATACATTATAATTTTGTTTTGTTTCCCAGGAACCAACAAACAATGACCACGTGACTGAACGTTTCGATAATAATGGTATGTACCTGATTAACTATTATTACCTCTAATTAATGCACTCTATTACCCAGTATTGGCTACACCATGTTCCACAACCCTTAACACACTGTTATTATATTGTATATATATCACATAATGTATTATACACACCTGTTCTATACCAACATGAGAGGTTCTTCGATAAAATGAAACCTTTGAAATTAACTTGACCTTATTTGAAATTATGTATTAGCAGCTTATAATTTAAATCTTTTTGTTCATGAAAACCTCATGTAATCCCCACATGAGGTGTTAAACGTGTAAAAGAAATAAAGGATAGAAGAATTTCGCGCTGGCAGCCATTGCCACGGTGGCTCAATTGGCAGAGCGTCGGGGCGTATACCCGAGGTCGCGGGTTCAATTCCCGCCTGTGTATTTCCTTTATTTATTCTTTATTTGTTAGTAGTAATCCCCACATGAGGTTTTCATGAACAAAAAGATTTAAATTATGTGATAGTTAGGCGTTTTCAACATTTGCATTCTATCTGAAAAGATGGACAAATGGCCTTCCGAATTAGTTAAAATACGGAGGTAGGAAACGCAAACACTACTTAAACGTGTAAAAGAAATAAAGGATAGAAGAATTTCGCGCTGGCAACCATTGACACGGTGGCTCAATGAAAGGTTTTCCTTTTTTTCTTTTTTTCTTCTTCCCTGTTCTCAGGATAGATGGCGCCAGACTTGCTATGTTACTGGTAGGAACGGAACGTCACACCGTTTTTCACACTTGGATGTAATGATATCGTAAAACGGAACGTACATAAAAACGTTCTGATTTGAAAGTCTAAATAAATATCAGTTTAAGCCAAGATAGCTTAAAAGTAAATAAACAAAGACGGTATTTATATTTAACATTCTTTTTGTTGTTTTTACTCGCCAAAAAGTTACTCTATGGTGATGTGACACATGTTTTTAAAGTTGACATTGGCGAAATTATTGTGGCAACAAGATTAAGGCCACGAAGAAAAAATTTAACTAAGTAACGTAGTTACATCAACGCCATCTACAGAGCTCTAGGAAACTATGTTGTTTTTTTATTTCCCAAAAAGAAAACCTCCCATTGGCAGAGCGTCGGGGCGTATACCCGAGGTCGCGGGTTCGATTCCCGCCTGTGTCGAAATTTTTATTTCCTTTATTTATTCTTTATTTATTATTAGCAGCTTATGCTTAATTTGAAATCGAGGTTTTGTAAATTACTTATTTATAATACCAGGGTTAATATTATGATTATGTATTTTTATAGGTTTCAAAAGTTTTTTTAAAATTCAGTGGTCATTCTGTGAAATAAGTTTGAACGATAAAATTATGCTTAGAAACTTCTGATGTTGGTTTACCTATCTTTTATATTTTCATATCACTTTTAAAACTCTGTTCAATATTGTTAATCCTAATTACACATTGTGAATAAATCATGTTCTTCCTATTTCAGCACTTATATAACCACTAAGTTGTACAAATAATGCGACTTTACTATTTAAACTTTTATGCACTTTTGACGGTTTTGTCCTTTTGCACAGAATCATTGTATATATTCCATTCGGTGATGGTTCCTTGCACTTTACAACCAAGGTTTTCACGTCTTTTACACTCAAGAATATTGCACCTCCACTTATTGCATCCGCCAGAATAGTAAGTATTTCTATATGTTCAATATAAATTCTATGTTTTTATGTAGTCGATTTTAATCTTACTGACATTTTCAGATTTGGAAAAATTGCAAAGACTCTTGGATTACATACGATCTGTATCCTATTATCAAAATGGATACGAAGAATATGCTGTTAACAACATGGACGATTACTCAAACTTTAAAGAAGACAACGGAAGGATGATTTGGCCGTTGAGTAAAAATTCAAACGGGGTTGATGAAAACAGGCTGTCAGGCAGAAGTGCCGATAGTTTTTATGATAGAAAGAACAATGGAGCTGAGAATAGGCTTTATGGAAAAAAGTACGGGTCAATGGGACGTCAAACTAATGATGCCGCGGTCATATTCGGGAGGAATTTCAACGGGAAGCGAACACGATTCCTAGATTCACTCGGGGGCGGCAATCTTGTTAGGAACTTAGACTCTCTTGGAGGAGGAAATTTCGTTCGGAGTTTAGATTCGATTGGCGGAGGAAACTTAGTGAAGAAAAATCTTGACCAACTCGGAGGACCTAACCTTGTGAAGAGAACGTTGGACTCCCTCGGCGGCGGCAACTTTGTACGTCAAATTGACTCCATCGGAGGAAATCTGTTAGTTTAAACAATACAATTGTGGTTCTATCTTATAAATGTGTCAAATTGCTAATATATTTCTAAATCATTTAAATTATTACATCGAAAATAGAATATTACAATAAATTTTTGCAACTGTTTTTCATTTTTATTGTAAGCGCGCTCCAATTGTAGCAAGTGCTAGAAACTTAGCGAGAATTAATGATCATAAGAAAATCTTGCAGAAAAAGTACTGGACACAGAAATACTTAGCATAAAGTTCCAAAGACTAAGAGCACGTCTGGAGTTACTTTATTTATTACTAATGGGTTTTTCTGATTTATAAAAGATAAATGATATGCTTATAATGGTACGTAAGATGATGAGATAAATTGATCTGAGTGTTGCTAAGTTTCGGTAGTTAGCCTTTCTGTTTTATTTCCATTTCAATACTATGTTTTTGAACTAATAAACAAAGGAAACAAAAATTTCGTCAGTTGAAATTCCTTCCGAATTTGTGAAAATTTCGGAGGTAGGGAACGCAAACACTACTTAAAAGTGTAAAAGAAACAAAGGATAGAAGAATTTCGCGCTGGCAGCCATTGACACGGTAGCTCAATTGGCAGAGCGACGGGGGCGTATACCCGAGGTCGCGGGTTCGATTCCCACCTGTGTCGAAATTTTTCTTTCCTTTATTTATTCTTTATTTATTTGTAACTAGTGGATCGTCCCAGCTTCGCACGGGTAGCGGTGTTTTTTTTAAATATCTGAGGTTTCTTTCTTCAGTCACTGCTCAAGCATTGTGAAATTCAACGCAATGTTTTCAATTCATTAAATTTATAGCACTCCCTAAACAGTGTAGTTTGGTGATTTTAAATGCGCTTTGATGAACGGTTCAGTATTTCCGTCTAATAGCAAATTTTGGAATAAAACGCTATGAAGTATTTATAACAATCTAAAAAATAAATCATTACGTGATATAGGATGCAACTACTGGCGCCATCTAAAATTAGTAAAGATTTGGTTTTGATCACGGGCGCGATGGCTTATTTTATGTATAATTTCGGTGTTTGTCTACCGATTTCTATGATTCTTTTTTTATTGAATAGGTAATAATGTTACCTTTTTTAAATTTGGGATGAGTGAGAGGTTTACAAACGTCAGAGTAAACAAATATAATCAGAATGATCCGAACTGCTAAGCTATCACGAATAACACGTGTTATTGTGAGTCAACCGTAAAAGATAGACATAAACTGTTGAGGATTTTTTTTTAGATAATTTTATGAAGAATATTTCCATCACACATGATTTCTATGTAAGTGTAACCATTGAGGCTGCACACGCGACGGAAGCTTAAAAAATGGAGTAACTTCTCCCGTTTTCCCAAAATTTCCCAAAATTCCCCTTTACTACTCTGCTGGAAAGTATACAAAAACCTGCGCAGGTGTATGAAGAATAATTGAACCAAGTTTCGTTAAAATCCGTCGAGTAGTTTTGGTTTCCATAAGGAACATACAAACCGACAGACAGACAGACAGACAGACAGACAGACAGACAGACAGACAGACAAAAATTTTACTGATTGCATTTTTGGCATCAGTATCGATCCCTAATCACCACCTGATGGTTATTTTGAAAATATATTTCATGTACAGAATTGACCTCTCTACAGATTTATTATAAGTATAGATAATCCCCACATGATGTTTTCAGGAACAAAAACATTCGAACTAAGTTTTTGTGTTATACACCATTATAGTTCAATTGTTAACGTTTTGTGTGTATAATTTTTGTATAGGTTTCACCTCATTATCTTTAAAAAATATGTTTGTTGTATGAGAGATATGATTGATGATATATTTTGGTGTTACTGAAGCTACAAAGAAACATCATCTGCGAGATTTGAACCCTTTTACTTACCTATATGATTCATGAAAAACAGCCTGCTGATAAACGGACAGACAATGAAGCCTTAGTAAAAGGGACCTGTTTTGCCATTTGATACGGACCCGAAAAGTATATTTATTAGCAGATATCGGGCGATTCAGGCTTTCAGCCCAGAGCTCAAACTCAAACGCTCACGACGTATATCCCCGAAGGGGTTGGCAGGAGTACTAATACTCTTGAACATCACGTGACATTGTCACGTGTTTTGCTTGGACAGTGTACTCACGTGATAAAGGGCAGGCCACCGTTTCAGCCCAGTCCTCTCTTCAGTAATGATGCTTATTTCTACGTAAAACGTTCATGCACTATTTTGTAAGATGATTTGGGTGCTAATACGGAATTTAAGTATTCGCAAAACATGCTAAATTTAGATTAAAAAACAAGTTTTAATAGTTTGCTCCATGTCTACTTGCGGGATCTACACTCAACAAAGTTTTGAGCCAAATAGATTTAGTCGTAACATTTCTTTTGCAATCTTAATTATTCCAAGATTAAGCGATGAAGTAATGATGAATTGCTAAATCGATGCTTAATATTAATCTAAACTACAAAGTTGTTGATAGTTTGATTTAGTAAAAAGTGTGCTTAAAATTTCATGTTTTTTTTAAATAAAAATGTTTTTGTTTACATATATTTACATACATACATATACTCACGGCTATAAATCCCTAGAAGGGGTAGCCAGAGCTAAGGAATAAGAAATGCCTCAGCCACTTTTGGAAATGTGAGTGGGGAAAAGATGGTGAAAATAAAGGTTGTTGGTGATGGGTCTCCAACCGCATCGCCCAACAATCCCTTAAAAACCCCAATACCGTTATTCGCCTCTTACGTACACCCACCGGAAGAAATGGGGTAGTGCTATTCTAAGCCGACACTACACAGCAGACACTTTACATATATTTAGTGCCATAAATACCCAAAAAAACCATTGATTTTGGTAGTGAAGAGAAAGGAAAGGATATTTGGTGATTGTTCAGCCTCAAACGTCTTAACTAAACTAAATCTAACAAGTTGAATGAGTTAATGTTCCGGGAGCCGAACTATCTTACCGTAAGACAACAGTATCAGTGTACATACATACATACATATACTAACGGCTTTAAGTCCCAAGAAGTGTAGTCAGACCTTCGGAATAAAGAATTCCTCAGCCACTTTTGTTACTTAAGTGCGGAAAAGATAGCAAAATAAAGGATGACTGGTGATGGCTGTGTAGTGTCGGCTTAGAATAACACTACCCCATTTCTTCCGGTGGGTGTACGTAAGAGGCGACTAACGGTATCGGGGCTATTAAGGGATTTTTGGGCGATGCGGTTGGAAACCCATCACCAACAACCTTTATTTTGCTATCTTTTCCCCACTCAAATTTTCCAAAAGTGGCTGAGGAATTTCTAGTTCCTTAGCTCTTGCTACCCCTTCTAGGGATTTATAGCCGTGAGTATATGTATGTATGTATGTATTTATGGTGATGGGTTTTAACGCCAACAATTACTTAAAAAACCTCAATACCCTTATTATATATCCCCACTAAGGGGCTCGACCTACCCTATATAGGCCGATTTATCCTTAGTCCACAATGCTAAAGGACAACACTTCACAGCTTAAAGTAGTAAGTTTATCTATATAAAATAGCATTAACAGAAATGCGTTTGAAATATTTAATTAAACCTTCATAATATTTTCATGTTTCATTTTAGTAGTAATTTATTTGTTCTTGGCTATTGTTGAATGGGGAATGCCGTCTCGTGTGATAGTAAACAAGTTTACTGCATTATTAAACATCAGTCGTTACTACAGCCAAAACTTAGAAGGTTTCTTGACTGAACATAGAATTAAAGGTCAGACAAAACAATAAAAAATTCACTCCGTTAGGAATGACTTCAAGTATTCATTATTGAATGATGTAAATTAAAGAATTGTTTGTTCAACACAACAACAATTTAATTTATTTTCAAGTATTAGGATGTAATCAAAGAGCTTACTTATCAGACAAAATTATTATCTATGTAGCGAAAAAATATATTTTTAATTCATTGACAAGAAAGACTAGAATTAAAATATTAATGACGCTAGAGAAATCCATTAAAGCCATAGAGAAATTATTTTATAGTATATGTATGGTTAAAGCAATAAAAGACAATTAACAGTCCCTACCTAGTTTAGTGAACTTATGCATAAAGTATGGTGTTGTAGGTAGTCTACCGCCCGATTTCTGAATTGAGCATTCAAGCTGAGAACGACTTAAGTATCGTTTTGTCTCATTCAGTTGTTAAGATTTCAATGCGATAGAACTATACTTAAGTTGTTCTCAGCTGGAATACTTAATTCAGAAATCGGGCGTATATGTCGTATCGTATAGGTATAAGAGTTAGTTAAGTAATAAAATTCATTAGAATCCTTTAACTCGGTCGTGTCGTAACACAAAATAAAAAGATCAGTATGAAGAACAGTTTTTACACTAAACTATGGTAAGTTTGGTAAGCCCTTTAAATGTCACTGAAGAGTTTTGTAAAAGAAAATATAGATTTAATGATATAGACATATTGAGAGTACCTAAATTTATTTTACAGCTAATTTGAGTAGTAAAAATCATATTGCTCAAAACATGTCCTTACTTATTAAAAATACATTCATATACTCACGACTATAAATCCTGGATCGTACAAAGTGGCGATCTATAGTCTCTGCCTACCCCAATGGGAACAATGGGCGTGAGTATAAGTAAGTAAGTATAAATCCTTAGAAAGGTATATCCCATGACCCTGTTGATGCCGTTTCTTATTTAGCTATCAAATATTGGGTTAGATATGAGAAGCAGAAAAAGAAGCATGAGTGCACCGAAGGTAGTTCAGATGAAGTTTCTCAGAACAAAATTTACATAACATAACATAAACGTTCACGCCGTTTATCCCCGAAGGGGTTGGCAGAGGTACCAATACTCCTGAACTCACATGGCAAGCGCCATCTAGTTTCCAGAGAAGGTACCCACATTTTGCTTAGACAGTGTACTCACGTGATAGGGGGCAGGCCTATCGCCGTTTTGAACGAATACACTGTCATATGACTAAGTACAACTCAGCCATGTGGGTTTCCTCACGATGTTATCCCTCACCGTTAGCAACCATGATAAATTTAATTTTAGTTTATGTGATAGAGTGAGAAATTATATGTTTCGAAAGATGAGCTTTGTGCAAGATAATATCGTAAGACCACGCAGGAAAAAAAACTGCTTGAGAATAAGCAATCAAAGGCATGCTTCCGATACCCGGAAGAATAAAAGAACATCTTTAAAAGAGTATCTAGGTGACAGTGAAACTGGCAATCCCAGCCTTATGTAATGGCGTGAATATATGTATTTTTGTGTATTAATACATACTAGTAAACTCTAACTAGCTGTGTTAATATTTTTTTTGACGAGTAAGGTTCGAAAATTGTTTTAATAAATGTATGCAGAGTGAATTGTACAGTAATTTATTTCGAATGCATGCTAAAGACATATTAAAGGGGTACAGTCCTTTTCCTTTCTTTTATTTATTTGCTATTACATTGTTGCGGATTCCAGCAGAGCCTTACTCTTCCCTGGGGTCTAGTACTGCTCTGTAAAAATTGTAAAACAATTTAAGCAACATGGATTCTAAACATGGCTTCTAGATGGAAAATAAAAAAGAGTTGTTTGTGCTATTTAGATCACGTCACGAATTTTGAAATGTTCAGCCTACGGCAGCTACTAAGTTCAGGAGTTGCAGGTTTGATTTCCGCTTAGAGAAATATTCATATAATGAGTAGGATGTGGATATGATACTGCTGTGAAGTGTCGGCTTAGAATAGACTACCCAATTCTTTCCTGTGTGTGTTCGTAAGCGGTGACTAAGGATATTGGGGCTTATTATGTGATTTTTAAAGTGAAGTGAAGTTGAAGACCCATAACCAAAAACCTTGGTTTTATAATCTTTCCCTTCCCTCCTTCCCTCTTCCAAAAGTGGCTGAGGAAGTTATAATTCTAAAGCTCTGGCTTCCCCTTCCAGAGGTTTACAGCCATGTATTTATAAGAAATGGGCTGTGCTAATCTCATGTCTTTATATTAATAAGTTAAGGAAAGACTTTCGACCTTAATTGCACGGACGAAGGAGTATACAATTTCGCATTTACTCACTTAGTTAATCAAAAGAAGGAGTGTACGTTTTTCTATGTGCAGTGAATGTAAATTTTATTAATTAAGAAACGTATCGCTCACTGCCATACCATTTAATTGACAGTCGTCACAAATTATTCTTTATTTATTGATAAAGTCTGGTAATATTGGCAATAGTTATTGTATATGCAGATATATAGTGTAATAGTTATTACACATACATACAATCACTCTATTAGTTCTCATATACAATCGATTGCCGATTTGTACGACGTATTTAGTCTAGATTCCGGTAACTCCGGCGTAAATTCTGTCTTTATTACTCTTTCACCGTATAATATGATTATTGTAAATTATTCTGAAACATTTTAAAATTTCTTATTTAAAGAGCTTACTTCTTAAACCTAGTCCTACCAAAATTGTACATTATTCCGGATCCGGATATTGCTGTGTTGTGCTGGCTTAGAATAGCACTACCCCATTTCTTCCGGTGAGTGTACGTTAGGAAGACTAACGGTATTGGGGCTTCTAAGGGATTTTTGGGCGATGCGGTTGGAGACCCATCACCAACAACCTTTATTTCACCATCTTTTCCCCACGCAATTTCCAAAAGTGGCTGAGTAATTTTTAATTCCCTAGCCCTGGCTACCCCTTCAAGGAATTTGTAGCCGTGAGTATGTGTATGTATTCTGGATCAAGCAATGTATTATAAAAATAATTATGAACTTGACTAGAATACTTTACTAGCGGCGGGAACAAGTTGGAATTGAAATAGTAAGAAATAAAGCATGAGTACATCAATGTCTTCGGATATACTCTCTTAGACTATAACGATAGTATCGTCTGCATTTCATCTAACTCATACTCACATCGATATCTTTTGCGCTTGCACTAACAAAAAAAAACATTTCATTAAAGTATGTGGCGCCGCTAGACGGCGAACTCACTCGCACACTAGCAGCGTCATAAAATATCGTACATCGCGGTATCGAAATGTTTCTCTGGCTAATCATAAACACAAATTCTAAGCTGGTACACAGCAGGGTGTACTGGCCAGTATATCTTTGCTGTTCTCACAAGTATTTTTATTTAGAAGAGGTAAGAAAAAACTTATCGTTGATGTCTAAACGAGTATCCCTCTTGTACCATAATTGTTTAATGTTCTCATGATTTAATAGATCCAAAGAGCAGCATGGAGGGTGCAGGAGGTCAGTTTATGAGAGAAACGCGTCAGGTTCGACACCCGAGCTGGTTACCTTTCATTGCTAACAGGAGATTAGATTACAGGTTAGTATTGAATCTTCATACATACATACATATACTCACGGCTATAAATCCCTTAACGGGGTAGCCAGAGCTTTGGAATGAGAAATTCCTCAGCCACTTTTGGAAGTTGATTGGAGAAAAGATGGTAAAATAAATGTTTTTGGTGACGGGTCTCCAACCACATCGCCCAAAAATCACTTAAAAAGCCCCTATACCCTTAGTCGCCTCTTACGATTACCCACGGGTAGAAATGGGGTAGTGTTATTCTAAGCCGACACTACACGGCTAATTTTGATAATAATAATTGAATCTTGGTTAGAAATATAGTTTAAAAGGTATTAAAAATAATGCTCTAAATGCTGTATTGAATTTTGTCGTGTTGAAATAGTGGTCATACATACATATACTCATGGTTATTCCTCAGCCGCTTTTGGAAGTTGAATGGGGGAAAAGATAGAAAGGAAAGTTAGTGATGGGTGTTCAACAACGTCGCCCGATAATGTCTCAAATGTCCAAATACTCTTAGTCAACACAAAAACATCTCACCACATGAAACGTAGTCTAGGGCGTAAAATAATAGATAAAATAAATTTGCTGTGTAGTGTCGGCTTGGAATAACACTACCCCATTTCTGCCGGTGGGTGTACGTAAGAGGCGACTAACGGTATTGGGGCTTTTAAGGGATTTTTGGGCGATGCGGTTGGAGACCCATCACCAACAACCTTTATTTTACCATCTTTTTCCCACGCAATTTCCAAAAGTGGTTGAGGAATTTCTAATTTCTTAGCTCTGGCTACCCCTTCTAGGGATCAATAGCCGTGAGTATATGTATGTATGTATGTATATAATAATATAACAATTTGGTATGCCAAGTTGGGTAAGAGTGTTATAGATTACAAGAACATTTCGTGACATACTTTAACATACATATTACATTATTGATATTCATATGACATTTTCACATTATAATCAATAATCGCTATGATATCTTTTTGTTTAAATAATAATCTGCGAACTATTTTACGTGTGCAATAAAATGCTGTAAAAGGCATTTTGTTCTCAAAAATTAATATGGTTTTGTATTCAGCAAAACTTTTTTCGATACCTATCCAAGTCTATCAATGGTATCATCAATAAATTACAAATTCGCTTTTTAAAATATCCTGCGTCATCTCAAATATTCTTTAATAAAATTTGCCAACCGAATTCCTACACAGAGGACACACGCTACACAGAGGCAGCTCAAAGCAATATCGTTTCAAAAATATTTGATGGTGATAAAATTAAACCTATCCTGCTGATACTGGCTGCATTTTTAAATACATACATACATACATATATTCACGGCCATAAATCCCTAGAAGGGGTAGCCAGAGCTAACGAATTAGAAATTCCTCAGCCACTTTTGGAAGTTGCGTGGGGAAAAGATGGTAAAATAAATAAAATAAAATAAAGGTTGTTGGTGATAGGTCTCCAACCGCATCGCCCAAAAATCCCTTAAAAAGCCCCAATACCGTTAGTCGCCTCTTACGTACACCCACCGGAAGAAAAGGGGTAGTTTTATTCTAAGCCGACACTACACAGCAAATTTTTAAATAATTAAATATAAACTTCAGCAAAAGCTTTGCTGCAATACATGCGAAGTAAGCTCTGAAGTCAAGAGCTTTTTACAATTATGCTTTTTTCAAACAGGAAGGGATCATTTACTTTTGTTTTTTAATGGAAAAGTAACAACAGTTTTCATTACTTGTTAACCTTCGTTGTATGGAAAATGGCATGTGTTTACAGATGCAATGACAAAAACTTTGCTATATATTGTTGAGTGAATAACACAAACTAAATAGGTAAATACACATAACATAATATAACATAAACATTCACGCCGAATATCCCCGAAGGGGTTGGCAGGGGTACAAAAACTTCAGAACATCACGTGACTTTATCATCTGGTGTTCTGAGTACCCACATTTTGCATCGACAGTGTACTCACGTGATAGGGGGCAGGCCTATCGCCGTTTTGAACGAATACACTGTCACATGACTAAGTAAAACTCAGCAATGTGGATTTCCTCACGATGTTTTCCCTCACCGTTAACAACCATGACAAATTAACCACACATATGTCAAATACATTTCTTCATTTCTGTATTTTATACGTCTAACGTTAAGTTCATAATTATTATAATACTGTTAAGCTTGTAGAAGAGCGCCCATGAGAGCCGAAAAACTTTGAGGTTTCAGAAACTCCCGTAAGCTGACACTTCAAGTTATACTTCATGTGAACAATACGTGATATCATTTTTTAAAAACCAACCAAACTACTAATTATTTTAATCTATTTACGATATCTAATAATTAAATAGACCATCATATAATTTTTCAAATAATCAGAGTCACGGACAAAGATTACCAAATTATTTTTAATTATATAACCTATATGTTTAGTATTTGTTCAGACACGTATCACAAATTAAATAGCCCTGAAGGGCAAGCACGAGCGCTATTTTATCGCCACGATAACAGTTAGAATGAGATGGCAGTATACGATACTAAGTAAGTGCGTAAGAGATGGCTGCTTTATCTCACTTAAATAGCCCTGGTCACCTTGCGACAGACGCACAGTGATTCGCGTAGAACAAGCTAGATGGACAAAATTATTTTTCGACTCGAATGGCTCTATATGTGCTTAATCATACGTATTCTGTACTTTTTTTAAAATTTCATGACTTAAGGTAAATGGGAGGGGGGTAGTGTAAATAAAAATACAAAAAATGAAAAAAAATATATTTATATATTAAAATAAATGCAAAAATCATGATTTCTTCCACATTAAACATTTTTCTAAACTTAAAACTAATATGAAAAACAAATGTTTACAAGTCAGTTACTTAAAAAATAATATTCTATATATGTTACAATCATTCCCTATCACTATCATCATCTGAAGAATCCGACTCTATGTAATCATTTTCATTACGAGGGATATTTACATAAGGTCGCGAAATGGGCGAATGAATTTTGTGGAAGCACACCTATTATATCTTCTTCCTGTGTTTTTACTAATCTCTCAAGTCAAGTTTTGTCTTAAATCGATTGTAGCTTAATTTCTGCGCGTGTTTCCGTTACAGAAATGTGCTCCGAAGGGGGATAACAGGATAAAAAACACTTACGTATACTATAGTATGATGGTAACACTTTATGTCCCGCCTTCATTTCCCACTTCGTCTTAGCTTTGTACGTGTGACTTGTACACTTAGCGTCCATATAATAGGCACACGCTTCAATATCGGTGAGAAGTCTTCCATTAGGGCAGGCTACATTTTGCTCAACACTTGTTCCATCACTCGCTCGTTTTATAGCTTGGGCAACGTTCCGCTTGCCTTCCGATCTACTAGCTACTTCTGCAGCAATTGCCAACTCTTTTGCACTCCATTCAGAAACGATGCCGTCCACACGTAGTTTTTTTGTTTTATATGATGACTCCTCAAAGCTCTTTTGAGGTCTTCCCGGTCGCTGAGCACCCTCAGTAGAAGTGGTGGCAACTGGAGGGTTAACAGACACCTTGAAATGAAAGTCTTTGCCTTCCAGCCATGTTTTATGCATAGAGAGAAACCTTTCCCTAATGCGACTAGCACTATTCCATTTCTGGGCTATTTTCGTGCTACTAGCAGCGATGCTCTTGGTGATTTCACGCAAGGATACTTCGGTTATATTTGAGAGATCAAATTTAACCGAAAAAAAATCGAAAATGCGTGAATTTCTGTTTTCTTTATCGTGTTTTATCACTCTTCGAAAAATTCAATTTTCGAAACACTAAGCACTTGCTCTGTAAAAAAAATAAAAAAAAATGTTAGAGCAAAAAAGGAGCATGGAAAGTGATGTTTAATATTAAGTTTAGGCTTAGATCTACGACATATATAAAATCTAACCCGGAGACATGTGGAGACAAAAAGTTGCAGTCTATAAAACATTTAAAAAATATATTTTTCTTTGTGTTTTTCCTACTATCTTTTAGACCGTAAAATTTTATTGGATTTAGTTACCTAGGAGTAAGATTTCTATAAAAATATAATGTTCTTACCTGTACTAATAGGATCCATAGCACAAAACACTGATTCGTTTACTGCACAAGTCATGAGGTGTTGTCGAATATGTGGCAAAATTGCAACTGAGACGATTACAAATTAGTAATAATCGTCATTACTTACCCTTTAACACCTCATTAGCAAGCCATAACGGGACTTTGCACAATCAATTTTTGGAAATGAGATAATAGGGTTGTTCTTGACAACATAAAACGATCAATTCCAGGAAATTGGACAATGACTTTTGTCCACCTAGTCGAAACACTAAGCACTTGCTCTGTAAAAAAAATAAAAAAAAATGTTAGAGCAAAAAAGGAGCATGGAAAGTGATGTTTAATATTAAGTTTAGGCTTAGATCTACGACATATATAAAATCTAACCCGGAGACATGTGGAGACAAAAAGTTGCAGTCTATAAAACATTTAAAAAATATATTTTTCTTTGTGTTTTTCCTACTATCTTTTAGACCGTAAAATTTTATTGGATTTAGTTACCTAGGAGTAAGATTTCTATAAAAATATAATGTTCTTACCTGTACTAATAGGATCCATAGCACAAAACACTGATTCGTTTACTGCACAAGTCATGAGGTGTTGTCGAATATGTGGCAAAATTGCAACTGAGACGATTACAAATTAGTAATAATCGTCATTACTTACCCTTTAACACCTCATTAGCAAGCCATAACGGGACTTTGCACAATCAATTTTTGGAAATGAGATAATAGGGTTGTTCTTGACAACATAAAACGATCAATTCCAGGAAATTGGACAATGACTTTTGTCCACCTAGCTTGTTCTACGCGAATCACTGTGAGACGTACAGAAACATAAACATTGGAATCCTAGTAACATAATCCTGTTTAACTCTCTGTGTACGGAACCCTAGAAACTAACGAAACAATCGGAAGTAGTACATTCATAAACCCGCGATACAACACAAAAGAGCACTGGATCCCCGCTGCACATTAAATACAAGCAATTTTTCATCCATCCTATTGACTCGTTGCTAAATGGGATCTAGCTATTCCTACAGTATTCCTACAAAACTGTAACTACAACAATACTGACAACAAAAGACATGAAAATTCATTGTTTTGTGAGCAGAGTTTGGATGGAGCAAAACAATTGACTCTCGAGTGTATGGCTACATTGAAAAGCTACTATGATGTTTCGAGATAATATTTTTTGTTTTTAATGTTGGTTGTGCGTAGAAGAAAAAAAGGATTTATTTTATTCTCTTATGGTTGAAAGGAAATTTCTAATATTGAAACAAAGTACATAAAATTTACGGTATATCACTTGTTTGAAATTACGTATCTAAAATCGAAAAGTAATCTAAAAGTTTATCGCGTGATTAAGTACGATTACATTTTTTGTCACATTGGCAACTGGCACGGTTAGCAATAATTACAATGATTGCAAGATTAAACTATATTCAGTGCACAGAGATACAAAGGCAAAGTAAATTATAATAATAATGTACATTTATACAAAACAATACATGTGAAAATAAGAGAAGAGTGCATGTGCAATAAATTGGTTGCTGGCTCACCATGTTGCCACAGCTGTTGTAATATCAACAACCGTGGCGCTGATTTTCAATTATATGAATGTTTGGACCCCATAACATGATGTTGACCTTAGTAGCCATTTGTTTACCTTTAATAATTTATTTTATATAACTAATATATTTTTTCATCCGAGATCTCTTTGTAATATGAAATAGATACAATGATGATAATAAAATGTGATATAGGTTCAATTCTTTTTTTGTTTTTGTTGAATATCTTATCGTTCTACACATAGCGGCTTTATTTTCATACGTCTCAAGCGTTCATGCCGTATATCCCCGAAGGGTTGGCAGGAAACTATTACTTCTTAACATCACGTGACATCGCCACCTGTACGTAACTTTCATATGTAAATAGGCATATTCATAGGAGATCGAATAAGTTATTTTTTATATACTCTAAAGCCAACGATACTAATCAAGGGTAAAACGTTAAACATATAAAGTCTTTACTACCCAACTTTACATAAAATTCATAAACAATATAAGATGCAATGACTGACATACTAACGTATATGTTAACCATATTAATGTGGTATTCACCCCAGCAGTCAATTCGGAGGCAAGAGGGAGTTGTGGCCACAGCTGCCGGCGGCGGAATACGCCTCCTACTACCCCGTGGGGCTTCCCAAACGGAACTTCGACGAGATTGACCGGTTTGTATCGTGGTCTAGCTTTTAATTTACTGCCGTGTATTTGTAGTTCAATCTGATACTATTAGGTTACGTTTATGAAATAGTGAATTGCTGGGATGTTTCTCTCCTTTATAAGTATTTTATCTATTTATTCATAGGCCTGTATTCTCTACAATATGAAATCTAAAAAAGGTACAGCACTATTTCGGATTCATATAGGTAAAATTTTATATACATTTGGAAGTTAAGTGAGGGAGCTATGATAAAGTGAAGGTTACCACAATAAACCTTTAATCTTTTAAAAGTCCCAATAGTTAGCCAAGTCCAGTTATCTCGTAAGATACTTATGACTAAAAATATGGTAATATAAATCTAAGCCAATGCTTTAAGATATTCAGCAAATGTTTCCTTTACATTTAATAATGTAATGAAGGAATAAATTATACAACAACGATGCTACAATCGACTACGAAGCTTTAAAGTTTATTTCGTAGTCATTTTCATAAGTTACAAAATCTCGTAGTAGCTTATTTGATTTATTGTTCCACAAAATGTAGTCCGACAAATATTTAAAATCCTTCTTATTATATCGTTTACGTAAAACTGGGAAAACAATACATAAAGTGAGCGACTCAATTACTTGAAATCAAAATCTGTTAATTTATTTAGCAAAGTAGTCTGCTTCATCTGAAGTCTTCATTAGCTATTAATTGTATCTGCTTTGATCTTTTATTTTTTAACTTTTTCATTTATATTACGCTGTTTTTTGGAATTGCTGTTTCAGAAGTTATTAAAATCTACATTACAATAATATTCATTGTCCGTTTTGTTATTGATATTTGAGTGTAACTTGTACAAAACTGAGCAAAAGAAAACTCAAAAAATATACATCAGTGTTTTTTGTAATTATATATATAATAGTGGTTCAAATATATTTATTTGTCCAGGTCCGGGCTAGACAACTTCGTGAAGAAGCGCAACTTCGATGAGATCGACCGCTCGTCGCTGTCGTTCCCGTTCGCGGCCAAGCGGTTCGTGCACCTGTACGCGCCGCCCAGCTTCCTCGGAGCTTCGGAGTACGTTTGTCTTTTATATTAGCGAACAGAATTGTTTGTTTATCAATCTTAGTAATGAAAAATACGTATTTGATTAACAGATTAATAAATAGTATCACTAATAACTAGTATAAAAGGGAACCAATTACAAATGTGCATCAATAAAATTATTCTTGAATCATATCAAAATTTAAATATTAAGTACACATGAGTATATATTAAATAAATCATGACCCGTTTGCTAGGTTCCAAGTAGGCTGGGTGTGTTGGCCAAATTAATTCGTGGAAAAGGAAAACACAGGCATGATCAAAGTCAATGTTTCTTGTAAAAGTTTTGACTTTTTATTGGTGAAAGGATTTTTTTTACCTTTAAGTGATTTCGAAACCATTACAAAATTTGTTTTACTCTGCAGCTACGACAAGAAACGGAATCAGAGAGAATATCAAATGGACGAAATAGACCTATCAAGCTTCCCTATCGGCTCCAAGAGATCTTTTGAGAACTACCCGCTAGCAGCCCACCTTTTCTAAACTACCCGCGAATTTTAACAAACTATCGAATACCAACTTAGCAACAAGAGAGAAACGTTTTCCGCAATTAATATTATAGAAATATATTTATATAGAACATTTATTGAATTGATGTTGTAATTTCTTCAAAATGATAAGGTTTAAATGAATTTGATATTATAAATTTATAATGTATATTTTTATTCATATGATGGAACGGTTATTGTTAAATATATTTTAAGGACCTTAATTGTTTTATATAATTTTAATTGTCTTACTGTTACATGAATCTTTCCGTTAATGATATTAATTTAGATATTAGTTATAAATTACTTGCAACAAAAGCCAAAGATTAATTATTTATATAAAATTTTAATAATTAGTATATTTTTTAAGTTTTCATCTTTAAGCATCTAAATGTAATATAAAAAACAATTTAAAATTGTTTAGTGCAGTGCAGTGAGCACATGTGTTGTAATATTGTGTATAAAATACGGATTAAATTAATTAAATATCATATGTTGTTCTTTTGAGTTATTTTAGAAATCTCGTGATATTTTTCCAATGGGCTGCCTTCCTCATATAGAATGATGGCAGTGCTATTGACAAACGTGTCTTATTTGATGCCAAGTTTAAAGAAAGTCTACTTTAAGGATGGGAAAGTGAAGTAATATTAACTTTTTTGGTACCTACATTTTCAGCATGTTGGGGGTAAATTTAAAATAGCTTAGAAATACATACATCCATCCTGACGTCCCTCAGCAGGGACAAAAGGCCTTGAGCAGATTTCTCCATCTGGCTCGATCTTGGGCAGCGGCTGCGAGATCCTCCCACTTCGTTCCCACAACTTTTGCCTCATTCTCCACAGAACGTCGCCAGGTTGTTTTTGGGCGGCCCCGTTTACGTTTTCCGGTTGGCTGCTTATAAATAGAATATATAAATTGCTGTGTCGTCTCAGCATAGAATAGTACTACCCCATTGCTTCCTGTGGGTGTTCGTAAGAGGCGGCTAAGGGTATTGGGGCATTTTAAGTATTTATTGGGCGATGTAGTAGAAGCTGTCACCAGAAACATTTACTTTACAATATTCTCCCCACTCAACTTCCACCAATTTCATATTCCGAAGCTCTGGCTACCCCTTTTTGGGATTTATAGTCGTGAGTATATGTATGTTAAAATAGCAATGGATTTCAATCTTTCGTACACCACCGCTTTGTATACAAGAGTGAAGAGTTCAATGCTCAGTCCGGCACCGATGTGTCTTTGCTAAAGTGTAAAGGGTAGGTGAGTGTATTTAGAGGAAACCACATGGCTGAGTTGTTCTTAGTCATTGATGTAATAGTGGGAAACTGGTCGTCACTTTGTATAAATACACTTTCAAAATGAGTTACCTCATTATCATTTCTTACCTTTAAAAATATTTTTTATATATAATTTATTTTGCCGTGTAGTGCCGGCTTAGAATGTCGCTACCACTTTCTACCCACGGGTGTCGTAAGAGGCGATTAAGGGTATTGGGGCTTTTTATTCAATTTTTGGACGATGCGGTTGGGACTTTATTTTACGATCTTTTCCCACTCAATTTCCAAAAGCGGCTGAGGAATTTATAATTCCTTAGCTCTCCCTACCCCTTCTAGGGAATTATAGCCGTGAGTATATGTATGTATGTATGTATGTTAATATATAAACTACACATTTGACTTTAGAAACATACATACATACATTACGCCTATAAATCCCTAGAAGGGGTAGCCCAAGCTAGATGTTAAAATAAAGTATGGTTGGAAATGGATCTCCACTCCAGCCTGAGTCGCTTCTTTACGAAACCCCCGGGATGAAATGGGGTTGTGTTCTTCTAAAACGACACTGAATAGTATTTAGATACAAATTAAACCACCAACCTTTTACGAGGGGCGTGCCTATAGAAGTTAGATACTCTTTTCTCATTTAATTGACACTGGCAAGCTATACACCATCTTATAGGCTGGTTTTTTTATTGACATATTTGAATATAGAACACACTTCTTTTATTTGTTTTTTATTTGTAATAAAGAATAAATTTTATAATTTCTGAGTATCTAGTTTCTTTTGGCATGCCCCTCGTATTTACTGGACTCTCCATTACAAAGCTTTTAGCGATATGACCGCAAATAATAGTTATTTTGAGGATATTATGTTCTGTGTTTTAACTATAATCTGTATAAAGGAGTCTCCTATTCTATTTTAAATCGTAAAACTTATGTCTTGCCATTGGATTTGTATCCACTGATTATTGCTACCGTCGATTGTGTCTCACACAGCACAAGTTTCATGATTTTCGTTTACAAGGTTATAAAGTAGGCTTTTTGACAATGTTAATTTTCAATCATAATTTACCATCACCTATAAAAGTTAAACCTATTTTTTACATTCAACATGATACATATACGTTGCTATGATCTCTCTGTGAACTTACTTAGATTGCAATGGAATAAGTCTACCTATACATGCATAGCCAGTGCGTTCAATGTGTCAGTGTTATTTGCAAAAATATTGCACTTGGTCATAAAATCGACAAATGAAAAGATACGTTATACATACATACATATACTCACGGCTATAAATCCCTTAACAGGGTTACCAGAGCTCTGGAATGAGAAATTCCTCAGCCACTTTTGGAAGTTGATTGGGGAAAAGATAGTAATAATAAATGTTATTGGTGACGGGTCTCCAACCACATCGCCCAATAATCACTTAAAAAGCCTCTATACCCTTAGTCGCCTCTTAAGATCACCCACGGGTAGAACTGGGGTAGTGTTATTCTAAGCCGACACTACACAGAAAAAAGATACGTAACACCACAGATAATTTAATATCCGGTGGCTGAAATTTAATTGTTAGCTATACACTATTGCGTTACCAGAATCACAAAACTTTGAGAAACAATCTTTCGCAAATACCAGCTTTCGTACTCACAGCCTAACTTATTAATTTTCTTTTCCTATGTTGTATTCTTCTTTGTTACTTTTTTCATTATCTCTCGGTTAAGCAACTGTACTTATAAACTATTCAATAACTTTCTTGGAGTGATATCAAACCATTAGGTTGTTTAGCAACAACTCAGGACACGTAAAGAGATAAAAATATAATTTAGTTATAAGAAAAGGTAAATATGGTAATGTGGAATTTTTCTACTAGTCGATTTCAAGACATATAAAGTTAACTTAGGCTTTTTAATCGGTATATCTTCAACGAAAAAACAAACAATATTTTCTTTTTTCTGCCCGATTATAAGTTATCACATCAAAACTCCTTAATTTATGTCAGTCATCATCACTGGGCGCATAAAAAACTCAAAGCAAAATACGTTTAGCGTAAAATTGTATGAATTAAATATTTGTTTAAAAAGGAAAAAATTGTGAATATAGGGGTATCTTTTTGTTTCTTCTTATTACAAACACCTTCCGTAGCAATGGTAAGTAAAATTAATTTTTTGACGTTTAAAAAATGACAAATTAACCTTATTTTGTTGTGTTGTTTTACTGTGTAGTGTCGGCTTAGAATAGCACTACCCCATTTCTTCCGATGGGTGTACGTAAGAGGCGACTACCGGTATTAGGGCTTTTAAGGGATTTTTGGGCGACGCGGTTGGAGACCCATTACTTGAAACCTTTATTTTACCATCTTTTCCCCACTTAACTTTCCAAAAGTGGCTGAGGAATTTCTAATTCCTTAGCTCTGGCTACCTCATCTAGGGATTTATAGCCGTGACTATATGTATGTATGTATGTTACTTTCTCAACGTATTTTTGTTTATATATAAATGCTAAGCTGTATAAGCTTAACCGTAAACTTTACCGCAAACAATATGTGAAGACAAATTCTCGGAAAAGACACCATTTAACAAAATGAGTGTAGTCTTTGAAGTTCACCAAATCTTACATTTTCTTAAGTACACAATAATACTTTTAAGAATTCTCTCATTTTCGGGCAAGTAAAAGCAATTGAATTCGCAAAGTTGATTAATGGGTCTCTATCGGAGCTGTCACAATATCTCGACTGATAGCAACGGACAGTATGAAAGCTTTCAGTTTTCCTTGAACAAGAAATCCGCCGGCACCAATTTAGATTTGTTAAATTTATATTTTATTTATAGAATAATTGTTAATTATTCTATCGGAAGATTTGATTGTAAGATAAAAATGTATTTCAATTTATAATTAAGTTGAAGTTGCATTAATGAATCTAAATTGGAATGTTATCTTTCTCTTCCGTGGAATTTATTATAATGTGGTCCGTCTTAACAAATAACCCTGATAAATTAATCTGTCATATGACTTAAAAAAGTCACATTGATGGGAGCCACATGTAATATTTGATATTTTCTTTTGCTCTGAACACTAGGCAGGGATGTGTGCTTAGTATTACCGTATTATATATTTAAGAAATTAAGAATTTGATAATGTATATTCAATTGTTAACACTGTATGTATATGTAACCTCCCTACTAAACTATTTGTAAAAAAATCGGAGGTAGGGAACGCAAACACTACTTAAAAAGTATAAAACAAAAAAAGGATAGAAGAATTTCGCACTCGTAGCCATTGACACTGTAGCTCAATGGCAGAGCGACGGGGGCGTATACTCGAGGTCGCGGGTTCGAACCCCGCCAGTGTCGAAATCTTTCTTTCCTTTATTCATCTTTTATTTACTAGTAATAATCCCCACATGAGGTTTTCACGTCAAACACATTCAAAAACTGTATGTAATAAATAACTTAAAATATTTGCCAAAGCCTAAATAAGAAAATCACAAACCCCTTGGTATGGTATTTCAGCATACTTAATGTGTACTAATGCGCATTTGTTTAAATAAATGTGTGTATAGTAAGTGTGTACGTCTTTTGTGGTTAAGAGTGAGTATGCAATAAAGAATGAGAGTTTTTTTTAAAAGTGAACCAAATTAGCTAAATGTCATTTTCAACCATTTGTACTATATTTTTTAAGAGTAACTTAATGAAAGGTTCTGCATTTGTAAAATGCGTTTTAAGAAAGATTAGAGCCTCAAAGAGAACCATTCAAAAGTAGTTTTAAAGTAAGGCACATACATTTGCTGTGTAGTGCCGGCTTAGAATAGCACTATCCCATTTCTTCCGATGGGTGTACGTAAGAGGCGACAAACGATATTGGGGCTTTTAGGGATTTCTGGGCGATGCGGTTGGAGACCCATCACTAAAAACCTTTATCTTTACCATCTTTTCCCCACTCAACTTCCAAAAGTGGCTAAAGAAATTATAATTCCTTAGCTCTGGCTACCCCTTCTAGGAAAATATAGCCGTGAGTATACGTATGTATGTATGCACATATTTATTTATTTATTTATTCAAGGCACACCAACAGCATTATAACATACTAAAATAAAACTATAATAAAATAAAACTAGAATAGACAATTAAAATTCCCAATATTAATAGTAAATTACAAACAAAAAATTTATAAAACTAAAAAAAAAATTTTAGAAATAAAGTGATAATACCGATATATGATAATATGTCACGACACAAACAATAGTGTGAAATATTCCTGGATCGCAATGCTGAGTCAAAGAAGAGATTATATTATATGAGGGAAGATAAATCTGGATTGGAATAAAACTCAAGTGTAATATATATTTCATTTTAATGTGACACTAAAAGGAATCGCTTCCCGATACTATCGTAAAATTATTTAATGGAATCCTTTGGTAGTGATATCTTAAACTGCAGCAAAACTACCAAGTAAACGGCTATAGTGCCGATTGCCTGAAACAAACAATTATCATACATAAATACATATACTCACGGTTATAAATACCTTGAAGGGGTAGTCAGAGCTAAGGAATTGAAAATTCCTCAGCCACTTTTGGAAGTTGCGTGGGGAAAAGATGGTGAAATAAAGGTTGTTGGTGATGGGTCTCCAATCGCATCGCCCAAAAATACCTTAAAAGCCCCAATACCGATAGTCGCCTCTTACGTTCACCCACCGGAAGAAATGGGGTAGTGGTATTCTAAGCCGGCACTACACCGGCACATATACACATATAAGTAACATGCAAGACTAAGAAACAATCATTTATGCTGGTCCGATAAATGTTGTTTTCGGCGGGGATCAAACCTAAAACCTCCGGATCGCGAAGCTAGTCACCTATCCACTCGGCAACGGCTGTCGTCAAATAGAAAAATAATACTAATCAAGGCTTTTATTATGTAAATGGTAGTAGCTGCTGCAGTGCCTGTAAATATCAGAAAACGTAATAGATTCTATATTCAAGAAGTACTTTGTAAAAAAAATAATAATATAAAGAGCATGGAAAGGCTCCTTATGCATAATGCTTAAGTATAAATTATCTACTTCATACCACCTGTATTATTTTATTTACTTACTTATACTCACGTTCATTATTCCCATTGGGGTAGGCAGAGACTATCCATTGCCACTTGGTACTATCTTGGCGAACCACTCTTGCTTCCCTTACATTTACATTATCTTCTCATTCATGCTCGTTTATTCTTCTCACTTTGGACCCCCGCCTTTATAAAAACATTTTCTATCTGATCTAGAAACGTTTTACGAGGCCGTCCTCTACTAACAATCCCATCCAAATTGGCTCTATATATCTCTTTCGCTACTTTATTTTCATCCATCCTCTCTATGTGCCCAAACCACCTCAACATTCCTTTTTCTATCTTGCATACTACGTCATCTTTCAAACATACTCGTTCACGGATCACACTATTTCTCACTCTATTACACAGCCTAAGGGTTCTTGCGCACTAGCGGTCAGCCGCGGGAGTAATAATAAATAACACAAGCTATCTCGATGGCGTCCATTTTGTTTATGGGGCACGCGGACCACTCTGGTCCAACCGCTGAACGCGATTTCATTGCGGTTTCTTCGTGATTGGCCGCCATAGCGGTCAGCCGCAATGAAACCGCGTTTAGCGGTTGGACCGCTCAAACAAACCGCCTGGGCGGTTAACCGCTAGTGCGCAAGAGCCCTTACATTACATATACTTGTGAGGGATCTCATGTCCACTGCATTAACTCTACTTTCATGCTTCTTCTGCCATGCCCAACATTCACTACCATACATCAGCGTGGGAACCAGAACAGCATTATGCACAGCCATTCGAGCCTCTTCTGACAACGACTGGCTTGACATCAGACCGTTCGTAGCTCCATTCCACTCCATTCCCTTTTTAACTCTCCTTTCAGTATCTTCCTCACATTTTTCATCCCTAGTAAACAAACTCCCAAAATATACAAATTCTTTCACTTGTTCTACTTTCTTACCATTTATAACAATGCCACATTCTGTTATACTTTCCTCTCTTTCAAAAACCATTGTTTTGAAAGAGATTTTTTTATATGTACATTTTATTTGTACTCTTTTATGTATGTAACTTTCATACAACCACTGTTAAAAACTGAGATTATTTCTTATTTCAATTTCAGCTTACAAACATAACAAAATTTTGTTTTATAAATTTCACAAAAATAGAATCTTTGATAGAATAAATACTATCTTACCGAACTTAACAGTTCCCTGTTCACATCGACATATCCTTTCAGACTAACCACGGCTGGGTTCATTTCGATGGCTTGAATGAAATGGTCAATCTGGAATCAGAAAAAAAACAGCGGAATTACATGTCTGTTGAAATACTTTGGTGTCATCAGGACTCCGTGTGGAATGTTTTTGGACAAACACAAAAATTGTACTCTGAGAAGCAAAAGATATATTTTAATGAGTTTTTACGTGTTCTTGTACGTCATCATCATCATCATCAGCCTATAGAGGTCCACTGCCGGACATAGACCTTCCCCAAAGATCTCCACAACGACCGGACCTGTGCTGCCCTCATCCATCGGCTTCCCGCGATCTTGACCAAGTCGTCGGTCCACCTTGTGGTATCCTACCTACACCGCGTCGTCCGGTACGTGGCCGCCACTCCAGAACCTTCGAGCCCCACAACACACTTGTACATATAACACAACTTTCGATCCAATTTAACTACTTATAAAAAACCTAGTAAGGCTGAACTTGTGAGCAACCAAAATGACATATGTTTTTACTCAACCTCATCTTTCACGTTATATATCCTCAAAGGTTTTTAATTATTGTTCTGTATATCTGTTAGATTTTATAGGAAATTCTCAATTGGTATTTAATTTATTATCTATCTATATATATATATTATTAATTTTCAATACAATTATAATTTATTCGTGATGAACCTTTGTGGATAAATGCTTATTTTAGTTTTAATTTATGTTTATTTTCATAGTGTATATCTGTTGTTTGTCCTAATTAAATAAATAAATGAGGGGTGTAAGAGGTATTGACACTTCTGAACATCATATTATTAAATTTATGCCACTAAGTGTACAGAGTACCATATTTTTTGTTAAGTCTGTGTATGTTCGTAATAGGGCACAGACTTTCACATGTCCAACTACAACTCAGCCATGGGGGCTTCCTCACCGAGTATGACTTTAGAAAAGAATTGATGGTAAGGACTGACTCAGAATTTGAACCTGCATCTACTGCATGAATAGAGGTATTCTCCCTGAGCTATCGCGGTTGTAATATAACTGTCGTGACCATATCGTAAATTTGAAAACATCGCGAAAAGATCAATCATTTCATGAAAATGTCTCATTTCATAATGTGGTTAACTTAATTTGACCAGATCATAACGTTTAACAATTTTGTCACCCACGCTTGACCAGATCGTAGAAAAACGGTGACCTGTGAAATGCGATCGAAACTCTACGGTTTTTTAACATATTGCTCAGTTTATTCGTAATTTGCAAAAGACCTGGGGAACCTTTTCGTCGAAAACTATATTTTGATCACTTTCTTCCTCGCTTAATAACGAACAATTAACTTTTTTACTGCGAGGAACAATACTTTTCCTAGCAGCCGCCATCTTCACACATAAACAAAGCGTTTCCAGCGCCTCTACCGGTAATTAATGTAACTACTTTACGATATAACCAAATAATCTTAACCATTTCATGAAGAGGCCGCGCGTTTAGTTGCCCATATCGAGAAACGATTTCTTATCATTGATCTGCCCAAACCACATCACGATGTACATTTCATGAAATACGACTATTTTATAAAAATAATCTTAACCATTTCATGAAGAGGCCGCGCGTTTAGTTGCCCATATCGAGAAACGATTTCTTATCATTGATCTGCCCAAACCACATCACGATGTACATTTCATGAAATACGACTATTTTATAAAATAATCGATTATTTCATCGTGTGTTCTAATTTACGATATACCTAGCCACGACATATCCATATCGATAGGTTGTAATGTAAGTGAGACTAGTTTCTAATGTCATAAAATATAAATGATTTTATTGTATTAGTTAATAAAAAAAGGCAAACCTCTTTTTGCGTAGGCCTATCAACTGATAAGACATCAATTGAAAGTAAAGTATCTTGAACACCGGCTGCAACCTACACAAAACATATTAAAATCATAAATAAAGGAAATAAAAATTTCGACACAGGCGGGAATTTCCTTTATTTATTCTTTATTTATTAGTTATAATCCCCACATGAGGTTTTCATGAACAAAAATATTTAAATTATATTAAAATCATAGTCTATAAATAAAAACAAAGCATATTATCTGACTTTCAATTCAACCTGCTGTGTAGTGTCGGCTTAGAATAGCACTACCCCATTTCTTCCGGTGGAAGAGGCGACTAACGGTATTGGGGCTTTTAAGGGATTTTTGGGCGATGTGGTTGGAGACCCATCACCAACAACCTTTATTTTACCATCTTTTCCCCACTCAACATTCCAAAAGTGGCTCAGGAATTTCTAATTCCTTAGCTCTGGCTACCCCTTTTCGGGGTTTATAGCCGTGAGTATATGTATGTATGTATGTATGTTTCAATTCAATTATGACTAATGCTAATAAGGAGAAGTCAGAGCTTTAGAACTAGAAACACATGTCAAAAATTTTGCACAGTGAATGGTAAAGACAGTAAAGTAAAGATTTATGGGTTATGGGTATCAAATTAAATTACCCAATATCTATACAAGCACAGGTTAGCCCAGTAGGTAATCCCAGCTGTCGAACAAGACGTCTTGTACGACAGCTGCGAGTAAAAACGGGTAGTGAAGTTCTTAGCTGAATTTAAACAGTAGAACATTTATAATTTCCACCTCGGTTTTGAATATTCACACTTATTTATGCTCACGCCATTAATTCAAAAAGTAGACAGAGATTTAATGCCTCTTTGTATGACTCTGACAAACATCTCTTTTAAATTTTAACATAACATAAACGTTCACGCCGTTTATACCCGAAGGGGTTGGCAGAGGTACCAATACTTCTGAACTCACATGGCATTTTAAATTTTACATTTCAGCTTTTTTACCTTTGTAGCATTTTCAGAGTGATGACATGCATAAATTGGTGTCTTTAAAACTATTACTTAAAATACTAATATTAAGAAATTTATTAATATTAGTATTGCTATGGATTTCCGCAAAGTAACGCCTGATTCAATCCAATACTATTACTTAATCTACTACTAATTACTAGTTGCTGTGTAGTGTCGGCTTAGAATAACACTTTCGCATTTCTTCCAGTGGGTGTACGTAAGAGGCGACTAACGGTATTGGGGCTTTTTGGGCGATGCGGTTGGAGAACCACAATCAACAACCTTCATTTTACCATCTCTTCCCCTCTCAACTTTCCAAAAGTGGCTGAGGAATTTCTAATTCATGAGCTCTGGCTACCCTTTCTAGGGATTGATAGCCGTGAGTATATGTATGTGTGTATTACTAAAATAATAAATGAAATATCTTCACCTTCAACGTCGACTTATGCGAGCAATCGGCGAATATAAAGAGCAGCGTAGAGCAGTAAGCAGCGTCGACAAACAACCCTACTTCCTTGAAACTAAAGCCGAACCCGTGATCCACGATCTCCGACAGAGCCCCGTACACCGCGATCGTTATGTTGGCGAACCTGAACAAACATCGTTTTATTATGTCAATAATAGAGGTATAATGTTAATATTTAATATTGAAAGAGTACTTTATTTAGTTCTTTATTGATTTCTTTGATCGTATGCACGGCCTTATGACTCCTCTAGTTTGTTCTTGACCTTAGGGTAGATTTGGGGTAGATTGATTAAGACAGTATTATTTGTTTGTATCCTTGTTTCATTTTAGAACAGGGTAAGATATAAACTATGCAGCCTATAGTGTTGAGTGAGTCATAAATCCTAGATGTTTGAATATAAACCAAAAATAACTCAAGGAAGGTAATCTTTGTCGTATGCATAAAAATGTTGGATGTGTAAGAACCTATGGCACTAAAAATAGTCCGGTACACTTTTCGACGCTACTTATAATTATCATTATGTTCTATTTATTTTATAATGAGTGCACATTTTCTTTCTTTATATGTATGTATCTTCTGAATGCAAAACAAGTACGTATAATTTAATGTAATGTTTGTTGCGACTACATTCCATCTTAACACCTCAACTACTGAGCTAAAAACAATTTTGTATGTAAATCGGATGCAAAAAATAAAGTCCAAGCGGACGAAGTCGCGGGCAAAAAGCTTGTAGTGGAATAAATAACATACATACATACATATACTCACGGCTATAAATCCCTTAACGGGGTAGCCAGAGCTTGGGAATGGAAATTCGTCAGCCACTTTTGGAAGTTGCGTGGGGAAAAGATGGTGAAATAACGGTTTTTGGTGATGGGTCTCCAACCGCATCGCCCAAAAATCCCTTAAAAGCCCCAACACCGCTAGTCGCCTCTTACGTACACCTACCGGAAGAAATGGGGTAGTGCTATTCTAAGCCGTGTTTCATTATATCTACTTCAACAAGAAAACACGTTAGTGGTTTCTGTGGCGAACTAGAAATAGTGAGACACAGAAGACTTTAAATAACAGCTGGTGGAGGATTCAATATACAAATGTGTACAGAGACAATTTTTTTACAAGAAAATATTTTTGGTATTTCCGAGAACTGTTTATAAATGTGAACGAAATTCGAAACTTCAAATTTAAAAATATACAAAAGATCTTCAAACATCTTGTGAGCATCCCGTACTCGTCTACTTTAGTTTGAGGGTTCAGGTTCAATTGTTCTCTTTTTTCGTTTTGCTTAGCTTTTGCGCAGCTATTTAATTTCAATATATTGAAGAAGCTATAATGGCGAGAAAGTGTTGTGTAAGTGGTTGTACAAATACAGCAAAGAACGCCATTTTGCATAAGTTTCCAATCAGAAACGGGGAAGGAATTAAGTGGATTAAATGTATCCCTAATTTTGATAGCAGAAGTTTTAGTACGGAACATTTGGCCGAGATGCGTATCTGTAGAAACCACTTTGAAAGACGTTTTTTTTTCAAAAACTATAAAATTCTCCCGCCTGCTTAGAGGCGCCTATCCAACTTTGTTTTCTTATACTGAAATATCTTCAGGAGTCCCGAATACAAAAAAATAAGCACTTTTGTTTTCCCCCAAGGGCCTATGTGGTCCATCTAGTTCGCAGCTGGCATAACTTACCACTATAACGCATTGGAGAGCCATTTAGTCATTCTTTCGTTAAAATAAAAACAAAACATGCCAAAAGCAAACGTTTCCACGTCATAGACTAAAGTCTTGTCGATAGCTAGGGCAGTGGTTAGTCTGATTACGTAGTAATCTCTATATAGTTTGTGATCGTATGTTACTTATGATTATGAGTGTCTTTGATGCTTATGTTTCCGAGAAGATATAAACCAAATTTGTACTCTAATTGACTTAAAAAATATGTGTGTTGATGAGTTCTTTCTTTCTCTTCTCACACCAATTTCGGAATCTTCAGAATCTGAAGTGGAGGTTGATTTTAACTTAATATTAAGTTTTCATTGACATTCATAACACAAAAGAATATATTTCTATTTTGTTCGTTTTTTATTGTTTATCTATTTTTAAAACTAAGTTGAAGTAGACTGGATACCATTACTAATTGTGGCTTCTCCCTAGGCATATATATATCTAAAAGACATAATATATAGAGTGCAGAAGAAATCAAATGTTCTACAACCACATATAATTCGTCCCGTGTGCATTTTGACATGGATATACTACAAGTATACACAATTATTAAATACCATTATACACAAGCTATTAATTATATTAATAATGTGGTAGAAGCAGATCTTCGTGAGCTACAGGCAAACAATTGGCGAGAAACCACTCAAGAACGAGGCAAGTGGCGAAATCTCGTATCGGAGGCTATCGTATCGACTCATTTTGGGTCGTTGAGCTAGCGAAGTACTATGAACTGATTTTGTCTGAAATAAAGATTTATTATTATTATTATATACATTCTACTTACATAAACAAACAATAAGTAGAGTAGGTCCTGGCATAGGCGTTGCCGAGCAGCTGCAGTTGTTCTGACAAGTTGAGCCACAGGTAGCGGTAGCGGGAGATCAGAGCCGCCGAGCACTCGTTTCTTACATCCTGTAATACGTACTTACATACATATACTAAACTTATCCGGCACAGCTAATACTCATACATACATACATATACTCAGCTTCTTTTGGAAATGTGATTGGGGAAAAGATGGTAAAATAAAGGTTGTTGGTGATGGGTCTCCAACCGCATCGCCCAAAAATCCCTTAAAAGCCCCCAATACCGTTAGTCGCCTCTTACGTACACCCACCGGAAGAAATGGGGTAGTGCTATTCTAAGCCGGCACTACACTATATGATAAGCTTATACTCATGGTTATATATCTTACGAAGAGTCTTTGAAATCACCGAGGATTGCCCAACAACTTCTTTAAAAATCTTTTAGTCGCCTTGTATGTTTCCCTTCATACACATTTGCTACGCTCACGGCTATAAATCCCACAAAAGGAGTAGCCAGAGCTTCAGAATCAGAAATTCCTCAGTCACTTGTGGAAGTTGACTTAAGAAATGGTCATAAAAAAGATTTTTTTTATGGGTCTCCAAACGCTTCGTCCAACTACACGTAAAAAGCCCCAATACCCTAAGTCGGCTCTTACGAAAACCGCGGGAAGAAATGGGTAAATGTTATTCCAAACCGATACTTCACCGCTATATATATATATAATATGTACGTAAGTAATGTAAATATGTTAGATAAATAGATAATAACTTTTTAACTTTATTACAACTGTGTAGTGTCTAATTGATAATTCTCTCTTTGGAGTCCTGATTTTGGTTACCGTTAATGATAATCCGTGCCGTGTAGTGTCGGCTTAGAATTGCACTACCCCATTTCTTCCCGTAGGTGTACGTAAGAGGCGACTAAGGGTATTCGGGCTTTACCTTATTTTATCATCTTTTCCCCTCTCAATTTCCAAAAGTGGCTGAGGCATTTTCAATTCCTGAGCTCCGGCTACCCCTTTTAGGGATTTATAGCCGTGAGTATATGTATGTATGTATAACACTAACATTATATTGCAGCAATAAAACGAAACTAACTATCTCAGTTAATTTAAGCAGAAACAAAAAGAAATAGACAAAGTCAAGCTGTGCAAGGTATGTGGTAACACAAACTAGGCTATAACTCTACGTTCATGGAATGCTGGGTACCAAAAGTTATGTTCAACAAAATACGATTGTGCATCTGCCGTGGACATACTCGTAAAATACTACCAAACTAACTTCAAATAAGGCGTCGTTATTTTACGCAAGTGAATGATAAACTGAAGGCTTTTGTTGTACCTAATTTTAAGATGATGAACAATTTATAATTATAAATGAAAAAATGTATAAATATTAAAATTATAATGTAGTTCTTTTCCTGTTTCACGAGAACTTGACAGTAGATTAAATTGTCACAGCCCTTAGATGACCCCGAGGATCGAGTCTACTCTAAATATGATAGTTTCGCCTTACTCCACCACACTAGCCAGTCCGGGTTTGCGGACTCACGGCTATTACCGTGATAGTAGCTGGGACCGTCGCCTTCACTACCCTTCTAAACAAGGATTAGGCTATCCTATCAAACTGGGTAAAATAAAAAAAAAAACAATTTATGAGTCATTCGGAAGTCGAATCCGAGACCTCTGCATGTTTTACCGCTAAACAACGCAAACCGTTCAAAAGTAAGGCAAATCGTATTAATTAGTGAGTGCTATTTCCTAGTTAAGTCCTTGGTAACCTATTCTGAACTATCCAATGCTATCATGGTTTCAAATATTGGATTGAGCTGACACCAATGTATTTTTATTAGTTATGTAAGGCTGTGTAGTGTCGGCTTAGAATAGCACTACCCCATTTCTTCCGGTGGGTGTACGTAAGAGGCGACTAACGGACTTGGGGCTTTTTAAGGGATTTTTGGGCGATGCGGTTGGAGACCCATCACCAACAACCTTTATTCTACCATCTTTTCCCCACTCAACTTCCAAATGTGGCTGTGGAATTTCTAATTTCTCAGCTCTGGCTACCCCTTTTAGGGATTTATAGCCGTGAGTATATGTATGTATGTATGTTATGTAAGTGTGGTTTCATTATCCGTAATTTAAACAATAAGATCACGTTAAGTAAGGACACCCATATGGCATAATGCTACCTGTCTCCATCACGTGAATGCATTTTCCCCGTAAAAAGTCGCCACAAATGCCACCCGCGGGAAGAAATGGCGTAGTGCAATTCATAATAAAAATAAAACTTACTATTACTTTTGTGTAGAATAAATCAAGTTAGTATTTATGACCTTAATATTCGACTTATGTAAGAGAACAGCGAAAGAGGTGCTGGTCGATAAAATCTCAATGAAATAAATCCGAAAACGTCGAGGTGAAAATTATATTAAACTAAACCGGAAATTAGATAGTGTCCGCCCCGGAAGAAAATAAAATGTCGCCTATTACAGAATTTTTTATTTGATCGGATAATCTTGCTTGCTACTGTTTTCTATTCAGAGGTTTGCACCCAAAAGACAAAATGTCCCGCCCCTATTACTAAGGCTAATATCCGTCCGTGTGTCCGAAAGTCTTATGAAATGAGATACATACATACATACATACATATACTCACGGCTATAAATCCCTAGAAGGGGTAGCCAGAGCTAAGGAATTAGAAATTCCTCAGCCACTTTTGGAAAATTGAGTGCGGAAAAGATGGTAAAGTAAAGATTGTTGGTGATGGGTCTCCAACCGCATCGCCCAAAAATCTCTTAAAAGCCCCAATACCGCTATCCGCCTCTTACGTACACCCATCAGTAGAAACGGGGTAGTGCTATTCTAATCCGACACTACATGGCTATATGAGACGGAAATGGGATAGTAAACTGAAAATTTTACAGATGTATTACATACTTGTAGTAAATAATACCAAAATGTTAAATATCTAAGGAGGTTTCCAAGTAAATCTGTGTTATTGTAGCTGCTTGTTTGCTTGATATTTATAATGACAACTAGTCATTAAACGTTTAAAATGATTAAAGAATATTAAATTTGAGTTATGATTTTGTTATAAACATAATTATATTAACGGTCAGTTCCCACACCGATTTTTTGTAGACGTAAAATAGTATATTTTAATACAAGTGCGGGGTTTACAGTCGGAACGAGTGGCAATGACGGTTCCGCACGTGTATTGAACGACTATTTTTAATATAGTTGCAAAAAATTAAGCAATTTTATAAAATAATAGAAAAACAAACAACTAAAATTGCAAAGAAAATTTCTGGTAAATGGCGGAACCGTAAACCATAGAAAAAAAAATGAAAAATATTTATTTTTACACCAGCAATAACCAAAATAACAACAGTTTACACATAGAAATATAATTACTATAGAGCGAGCAAATGCACATGTGAACATTGAGAGCACATGAGAACATGAAATCAAATCTAGCGCCAACCGCAACAGTTGTCAAAAAGTGCAAATCGAAAGCGTTACAGGAGTGTTTGTCAGAAGTTTTTATTTGTTTTTTACAATAAAAATGGTGAAATGCGCAGTTAAAACGTGTAAAAGTGATACGCGAAAACACACCAAACAAAAATCAAATGTGACTTTTCACAAGTAAGTAAGTTTTATATAATAATTTACGTGATAAAATTTTATATTCGCGGGGTTGAAGGAGGCGTTGGGGGACGAAATCTAACATTCTTACGAATGACATGTTTGACGCACGCACACACGCACAACGATTTAGAGATGGGGTACTTTCATTAGGATGTTTCAATTGTCGATCCATTAATCGTTCGATACAATCGGTTAATAATAAATATATATTTTTTGGTAATTGTTTAATACATCTAAAAATCAATATGTTTATGAGTATGTGACTTTGCTATTTGAAAATTGAGTAATGATTTCTGGAATAATTATATATGTTTTTTTGTAAGAGCTCAATAGAGGCGTAACTTGAATACCAAAGAAAATATTAACACATTAAATGTATATTTTTATACACTTATGTCTTACCATTTACTCTTTGGGCTACAATAGGGTTGTATTAATTAACAAATTATATTCGCACGCCTTTACTTGTATTAAGTGAAATGTTTCTTTTAGAGAATTGGCTTTAATTTTATCAACGATCTTTTAATTAGTTACTCACAATAAGATGTTATAAATTCTAATTTCAGTTTTCCAAGTGATACCAAAATAATTAAAAAGTGGATCGATGCTGTTCACCAAAATATTAATTCGGAAACTAACATCTGGAGCAGGTTATGTTCATTGCACTTTCCAGATTCCTTTGAAGATTGAAAAATTTAATTTATGACAATAGGCGAATAACGTATCTAGAGATTCAACACATTATGCAGATTGGATCGGGAAGCGTTCATGAGATTTTACACGAACATCTTCACGTGAGGAGGATAGTTTCACGCTGGGTGCCACACAACCTCACCGAGGTACAGAAACAGGCCCGGGTGGAATGGTGTCGTGGTATGATTAATAAATTTGATGCTGGCTCGTCACGGCTGGAGGCCACGGTATGTCGGCTACTATCATGGTAGAAGTCGTTAGTCTGCCAACCCGCACTTGGCTAGCGTGGTGGACTATTGCCAAATCACCCTATAGAGTAAGATCGAGCCCCTTGATTGGACATATAGGGGCTATGAGAAGTGAGAGACTGTTACATAGTACTGATAATTAAAAAAAAAATACAAGTTTTATTTACAATTATATATTTATTTAAATAACTGCTGTTTTTTTTATATTTCCTGCACATAATAATTTTCAATGTCCTCTGCTGGACAATACATACAGAAGCCATTCACCAAAAAATATCCACCAAACATACTACATACATACAAACATATATTCATGTCTACTATACATATACTATGTATACCCTAAAAGGAGTAGCCAGAGCTAAGGAATTTGAAATTATTAGAAATTCCTTAGCCACTTTTGGAAAGTTGAGTGGGGAAACGATGGTAAATAAAGGTTGTTGGTGATAGGTCTCCAACAGCATCGCCCAAAAATTCCGTAAAAGCCCCGATACAGTTAAACACCTCTTACGTACACCCACCGGAAGAAACGGGGAAGTGCTATTGTAAGCCGACACTAAAAACATAATAACAATCGTAAAATTCGAGGGTTCTCCCCTTGGTCGAATTTCGGAATCATTATATAAAGTATCGATTCTCTTCTTTGATAAAAAATCGATATTGCACAGATTGATAATGTTTAACAATTACCCATCCTTATTTATCAATATAAATAAATATACGTAAGTAGCTATAGCACACCCGCCGACACTGTGCACAAGCGGGAGTCTCGCAAATGCGTGTTCTATAGTAATTATATTTCTATGAGTTTACATTACAAAGGTAATTGGTAATTAGGTGACGAAATTTTACAATTGGAGAGGTCGTTGTCCCCTACACTAGGCATTGCCTGTATCGTGGGGGACATGGTAGGCATGTTACATTATATTTAGGTTCGAACCCGCGACCTTCGGGTATACGCCCCCGTCGCTGACGTGCTGAAAAGGTAGACAAATGGCCGTCCGAATTAGTTAAAAATTCGGAGGTAGGAAACGCAAACACTACTTGAACGTGTAAAAAAGAAACAAAGGATAGAGGAATTTCGCGCTGGATGCCAACTGACACTGTATCTTAGTTGGCAGAGCGACGGGGGCGTATACCCGGAGGTCGCGGGTTCGAACCCCGCCAGTGTCGAAATTTTTCTTTCCTTTAATAACATCTTTTATTTATAAGTAATAATCCCCACATGAGGAATTCATGTCAAAAACATTGAATTAAAGAAGACTATGCCCATACAGCCGTCTACAGTAGAATCTTTTTATTGACTAGTGGATCGTCCCAGCTTCGCACGGGTAGCGTTGTTTTTTTAAATATCTGAGGTTTCTTTCTTCAGTCACGCTCAAGCATTGTGAAATTCAGCGCAATGTTTTCAATTTATTAAATTTATAGCACTCCCTAAACAGTGTAGTTTGGTGATTTTAAATGCGCTTTGATGAACGGTTCAGTATTTCCGTTTAATAGCAAATTTTGAAATATAACGCTATGAAGTATTTCTAACACTCTAAAAAATAAATCATTACGTGATGTAGGATGCAACTACTGGCGCCATCTAGTATGTTATATGTAAATTAGTAAAGATTTGGTTTTGATCACGGGCGCGATGGCTTATTTTATGTATAATTTCGGTGTTTGTCTACCGATTTCTATGATTCTTTTTTTATTAAATAGGTAATAATGTTACCTTTTTTAAATTTGGGATGACTGAGACGTTTACAAACGTAAGAGTAAACAAATATTATCAGAATGATCCGAACTGCTAATATATCAGGAATTGCACGTGTTATTGTGAGTCAACCGTAAAAGATAGACATAAACTGCTGTGGATTTTTTTTTAGATAATTTTATGAAGAATATTTTCGTCACACATGATTTCTATGTAAGTTTAACAATTGAGGCTGCACACGCGACGGAAGCTTAAAAAATGGAGTAACTTCTCCCGTTTACCCAAAATTTCCCAAAATTCCCCTTTACTACTCAGCTGGAAAGTATACAAAAACCTGCGCAGGTGTATGAAGAATAATTGTACCAAGTTTCGTTAAAATCCGTCGAGTAGTTTTTGTTTCCATAAGGAACATACAAACCGACAGACAGACAGACAGACAGACAGACAGACAGACAGACAGACAAAAATTTTACTGATTGCATTTTTGGCATCAGTATCGATCCCTAATCACCACCTGATGGTTATTTTGAAAATATATTTCATGTACAGAATTGACCTCTCTACAGATTTATTATAAGTATAGATATGAAATTAAGTGACATGAAATTACACCTAACCCAACTCATTAAGTCAAATCACTAAATCTGATATTGAAACAAATTAGTAGCTTCTTTTTAGAAACATATCTACGTATTTGCATGAAACATAAACACTGCTTTGATATTTTTGTGTTAAAACTTCATGGTTGGTGTTTCTTTATAATATACAATATTTTGACAGTTGGGAAAGAGAAAGCACTAGTGCGGGAATGGCAAAAAAAGCACGAGTGTGTAGTAGCCCACATCCCGAACGATATACGTCCCTGCAATACGTCACTTTTTGAGCAACTGTATTAAAAAATATTGTTTCAATTATATCATTTCATACATACATACATATATTCAAGGCCATACATACCAAAAAGGAGTAGCCAGAGATTTAAAACTAGAGTTATATCATTTCAATGCAACAGAAAACAATGTTTTTAATCATACAAAACAAAAAAATGCTTGTGTTTTTTTCAAAATGTTAGACTATAGCTTTCATAACAAGTATTCCGTTGTGCATTTCTAAAATTAATTAAGACCCTAATTACTAAAGAAGGAATTCCGATTCTTTCTTACTTTTTTGTGTACAAGTTTGCTCTCGTATTTTAATTAGCTCAAGTTTGTTTCATGTATGTATGTGTAGATTGAAACAATGACTCGGTATGATACTTCTCTCAAGTTGCAATCATGGTTCTCTGCTATCTATTGTGCATGTATCTTTTCTAAACAATGCTATGACTAGCTTCGTGAACTTTATTAGCTTGTATTATGAAGAAAAATTGAGTATATCAAATGTAAATTCAATTTGTTTTGTTCGCTACAAATTGTTTATTTCGTCGTCGTCGTTAGTTATAAATTTTTATTTCTGTGATACAAAATGCATGGAGTTGACTATTGGAGGAGTGGAGTTGGAGGAGGCATGGAGTTATAATACTAGTATAAGTTTAGCCGCCTATTATCTTGTCTTGTGATTTGAATTAACACCCGTCCAGCAGTGCGCACAGGCTGAGCAGGAAGCACATCGCCAGCAGCGGGCAACCCACGCCCTATTTGGGCTTTACTCTCTGGATGATGCTACGATGCATACAGTTCATACATACATATATCCACGGCATAGACCTCAAGAAGTACCTCAGCCACTTTTGAAATTTAAATACGAAAAAGATTGTAAAATAAAGAGGTTACCACATGGTGATGAGTATTCCACCGAATCACCCAAAAATGACTTAAAAAGCCTCAATACCCTGAGTCACCTCTGAGCGAACACCCATGGATAGCATTAGGGTAGGGCTATTCCAAGCAGTGATGGATCAGTAAATTTTAAGTACGTCAGGATTATTTGTAATATTTACATTTCAAACGAAGAAAGAAAAATATTGGGAGAGAAATTAGAAACCGCTTAAGACAAAATAAAAACAATTACCCTCCGAAAACAATCCGAAAGACTCTGCGACGCGATCTTGATAGCCTTACAGTTAATATACCAAAGCGCACAATTCATGTTAATCATGGTGATGATATGGTAGTAAGCCGCGGTGTGTCGCAGCAGGAACCCGTCCAGCAGTGCGCACAGGCTGAGCAGGAAGCACACCGCCAGCAGCAGGCAGCCCACGCTGATGATCACGATCAGCGTCTTTAGGTTCGGGAACTTCAGGTTCTCGCCAGTCACGCGGTAGTAGCGGACCTGGAATGAAGTGACTGTACAGGGTTTCATTATGCATATTGAAGTATATACTGACTAAGGGTTGTACAAAGTGGCGAGCGATAGTGTCTGCCTATAGAATGTATGGAGAGACTATCGATGGATACACTATCAAGACACGTACTTATATAGAGTGATTGAGTATGTATCTATGGTTGAGTCTACCCTTGAATACCGTGAATCACACCCTAATTCAACTTCCTAAACGAGAAATTCGTCAGTCAGAACAAACTTGAAGCGATCCTATTAGTGCTCAAAAAGACATATTTGCATTACACAGTCCATAGGAAGACAGTTACGTCATAGCTTTTACTTATTCTATTCTAGCGACCGTGATAGCTCTGTAAGTAGAACACAACTTATCGTGCAGACCGTGGAGGTTCAAATCCCGGGTCAGCCTTTTCTAAAGTCTATACGGGCCGACTTTAGAAAAGACATATTATGTTGTTAATTTATCATGGTTGCTAACGGTGAGGAAAAAAATCATGAGGAAACCCACATGGCTGTGCTTTGTCGTGTGACAGTGTATTTGTACGAAACGGCGATTTAAAACGTGGGTATTCTGAACACCAGGTGACAATGTCACGTAATATGCAGAAGTATTAGGACTTTTGCCAACCCCTTCGGGGATATACGGCGTGAACATTGGAGTTAAATTGAATTATTCACATTTTCTACGATTGATTATTTTAAATCTTTTTGTTCATGAAAACCTTATGTGGGGATTATTACTAATAAATAAAGAATAAATAAAGGAAAGAAAAATTTCGACACAGGCGGGAATCGAACCCGCGACCTCGGGTATACGCCCCGACGCTCTGAAAATTTCGCACTGGCAGCCAATTGACACGGTGGCTCAGTTGGCAGAGCGTCGGGGCGTATACCCGAGGTCGCGGGTTCGATTCCCGCCTGTGTCGAAATTTTTCTTTCCTTTATTTATTCTTTATTTATTAGTGATTGATTATTTTGGTTAATGATTTTGTAATTTATATCTTATTCGAATTGTTAATGCTCTCAATTTGGAGGAGTTCAGTAGCTCTTATAATGATCGTAACAAAGACGATTAACAAATAAACTATGTGTTTGACGACATTTATTCTATAATTTCAAATACATGTGCCTGTTAAACAATGTATTGGTAATATCTTAACGGCTCAAATATTGCGAAAACCTCATAAACCATCCATTTTATAGTTTTAAATCCACCTTTATTCTTAAATATACGGTATTGCTATGCTAAGTCGCATATATTTCTTCATTCAGTAAACCAATAACGTATCGGACCTCTGGGACTGTAGCTCATATTTGTTTTGAACAAGTCCAAGTAAGAAGACGTATAAGTTAGAAATAAATTTATGGATATTTATTTCAACGTTATTTGCAAGTTCTTTAATACTAGTATAAATTGTAGTATAATACTGAATATTACTAGTAGTACAGCCGGATGGAGCGCAGGAAGGTGGCCCCCACGTAGAAATAGATTGTTTCTATCGAATCTCTACTCTGCACCTGTGTGAAGTTGGCAGCCAAAACTGGCAGCCATTATAATACGACCAAATTAAGAAGTAAAATAATTTTTGGTTCCATTTACCAGAATAACATGTAAATCCAAAGTTTTCACTAGTTATAATGTTATGTATCGATACTCATCTGGACATACATCCATATTCATCTGTAGACAGTGCCAAAGCCTGCCGATAAAATGAAATTAAGCATGGGAGCCGCTCCAGAAAAATCCTCACCTCTCCTAAACCAAGACCCGTAACACTTTGTGGTTACCTTCATTGTAAAGCTTATTACATAAGCTATCAAATGATGGTATAACAGTATCCCGTTTTGCCGTCAGAGTAAGGAATATTCGACGGAGAAGATGACAGCGTATACAACTGTAAGAAATATGGCGGCCGCTCCAGAAAAATCCTCACCTCTCCTAAACCAAGACCCGTAACACTTTGTGATTACATTCATTGTAAAGCCTATTACATAAGCTATCAAATAATGGTATAACAGTATCCCGCTTTGCCGTCAGAGTAAGGAATATTCGACGGAGAAGATGACAGCGTATACAACTGTAAGAAACATGGCGGCCGCTCCAGAAAAATCCTCACTTCTCCTAAACCAAGACCCGTAACACTTTGTGGTTACATTCATCGTAAAGCCTATTACATAAGCTATCAAATGATGGTATAACAGTATCCCGCTTTGCCGTCAGAGTAAGGAATATTCGACGGAGAAGATGACAGCGTATACAACTGTAAGAAATATGGCGGCCGCTCCAGAAAAATCCTCACTTCTCCTAAACCAAGACCCGTAACACTTTGTGGTTACATTCATTGTGAAGGTTACTACATTAGCTATCAAATGATGGTATAACAGTATCCCGCTTTGCCGTCAGAGTAAGGAATATTCGACGGAGAAGATGACAGCGTATACAACTGTAAGAAACATGGCGGCCGCTCCAGAAAAATCGTCACCTCTCCTAAACCAAGACCCGTAACACTTTGTGGTTACATTCATTGTAAAGCTTATTACATAGGCTATCAAATGATGGTATAACAGTATCCCGCTTTGCCGTCAGAGTAAGGAATATTCGACGGAGAAGATGACAGCGTATACAAGTATAAGAAATATAACGACCGCTCCAGAAAAATCGTCACTTCTCCTAAACCAAGATCCGTAACACTTTGTGGTTACATTCATTGTAAAGCTTATTATATAAGCTATCAAATGATGGTATAACAGTATCCCGCTTTGCCGTCAGAGTAAGGAATATTTGACGGAGAAGATGACAGCGTATACAACTGTAAGAAATATAGCGGCCGCTCCAGAAAAATCCTCACTTCTCCTAAACCAAGACCCGTAACACTTTGTGGTTACATTCATTGTGAAGCCTATTACATAAGCTATCAAATGATGGTATAACAGTATCCCGCTTTGCCGTCAAAGTAAGGAATATTCGACGGAGAAAATGACAGCTTATACAAGTATAAGAAATATAGCGGCCGCTCCAGAAAAATCCTCACTTCTCCTAAACCAAGACCCGTAACACTTTGTGGTTACATTCATTGTAAAGCTTATTACATAAGCTATCAAATGATGGTATAACAGTATCCCGCTTTGCCGTCAGAGTAAGGAATATTCGACGGAGAAGATGACAGCGTAATACAACTGTAAGAAACATGGCGGCCGCTCCAGAAAAATCGTCACCTCTCCTAAACCAAGACCCGTAACACTTTGTGGTTACATTCATTGTGAAGGTTACTACATTAGCTATCAAATGATGGTATAACAGTATCCCGCTTTGCCGTCAGAGTAAGGAATATTCGACGGAGAAGATGACAGCGTATACAACTGTAAGAAACATGGCGGCCGCTCCAGAAAAATCGTCACCTCTCCTAAACCAAGACCCGTAACACTTTGTGGTTACATTCATTGTGAAGGTTACTACATTAGCTATCAAATGATGGTATAACAGTATCCCGCTTTGCCGTCAGAGTAAGGAATATTCAACGGAGAAGATGACAGCGTATACAACTGTAAGAAACATGGCGGCCGCTCCAGAAAAATCGTCACCTCTCCTAAACCAAGACCCGTAACACTTTGTGATTACATTCATTGTGAAGCCTATTACATAAGCTATCAAATAATGGTATAACAGTATCCCGCTTTGCCGTCAAAGTAAGGAATATTCGACGGAGAAAATGACAGCTTATACAAGTATAAGAAATATAGCGGCCGCTCCAGAAAAATCCTCACTTCTCCTAAACCAAGACCCGTAGCACTTTGTGGTTACATTCATTGTAAAGCTTATTACATAAGCTATCAAATGATGGTATAACAGTATCCCGCTTTGCCGTCAGAGTAAGGAATATTCGACGGAGAAGATGACAGCGTAATACAACTGTAAGAAACATGGCGGCCGCTCCGGAAAAATCGTCAACTCTCCTAAACCAAGACCCGTAACACTTTGTGGTTACATTCATTGTAAAGCCTATTACATAAGCTATCAAATGATGGTATAACAGTATCCCGCTTTGCCGTCAGAGTAAGGAATATTCGACGGAGAAGATGACAGCGTATACAACTGTAAGAAATATAGCGGCCGCTCCAGAAAAATCCTCACTTCTCCTAAACCAAGACCCGTAACACTTTGTGGTTACATTCATTGTAAAGGTTACTACATAAGCTATCAAATGATGGTATAACAGTATCCCGCTTTGCCGTCAAAGTAAGGAATATTCGACGGAGAAAATGACAGCTTATACAAGTATAAGAAATATAACGGCCGCTCCAGAAAAATCGTCACCTCTCCTAAACCAAGATCCGTAACACTTTGTGGTTACATTCATTGTAAAGCCTATTACATAAGCTATCAAATAATGGTATAACAGTATCCCGCTTTGCCGTCAGAGTAAGGAATATTTGACGGAGAAGATGACAGCGTATACAACTGTAAGAAATATAGCGGCCGCTCCAGAAAAATCCTCACTTCTCCTAAACCAAGACCCGTAACACTTTGTGGTTACATTCATTGTGAAGGTTACTACATTAACTATCAAATGATGGTATAACAGTATCCCGCTTTGCCGTCAGAGTAAGGAATATTCGACGGAGAAGATGACAGCGTATACAACTGTAAGAAACATGGCGGCCGCTCCAGAAAAATCGTCACCTCTCCTAAACCAAGACCCGTAACACTTTGTGGTTACATTCATTGTAAAGCCTATTACATAAGCTATCAAATGATGGTATAACAGTATCCCGCTTTGCCGTCAGAGTAAGGAATATTCGACGGAGAAGATGACAGCGTATACAACTGTAAGAAATATGGCGGCTGCTCCAGAAAAATCCTCACCTCTCCTAAACCAAGACCCGTAACACTTTGTGATTACATTCATTGTAAAGCCTATTACATGAGCTATCAAATAATGGTATAACAGTGTCCCGCTTTGCCGTCAGAGTAAGGAATATTTGACGGAGAAGATGACAGCGTATACAACTGTAAGAAACATGGCGGCCGCTCCAGAAAAATCCTCACTTCTCCTAAACCAAGACCCGTAACACTTTGTGGTTACATTCATTGTGAAGGTTACTACATTAGCTATCAAATGATGGTATAACAGTATCCCGCTTTGCCGTCAGAGTAAGGAATATTCGACGGAGAAGATGACAGCGTATACAACTGTAAGAAACATGGCGGCCGCTCCAGAAAAATCGTCACCTCTCCTAAACCAAGACCCGTAACACTTTGTGGTTACATTCATTGTAAAGCCTATTACATAAGCTATCAAATGATGGTATAACAGTATCCCGCTTTGCCGTCAGATAAGGAATATTCGACGGAGAAGATGACAGCGTATACAAGTATAAGAAATATAGCGGCCGCTCCAGAAAAATCCTCACTTCTCCTAAACCAAGACCCGTAACACTTTGTGATTACATTCATTGTAATGCTTATTACATAAGCTATCAAATGATGGTATAACAGTGTCCCGTTTTGCCGTCAGAGTAAGGATTATTCTACGGAGAAGATGACAGCTTATACAAGTATAAGAAATATAGCGGCCGCTCCAGAAAAATCGTCACCTCTCCTAAACCAAGACCCGTAACACTTTGTGGTTACATTCATTGTGAAGGTTACTACATTAGCTATCAAATAATGGTATAACAGTATCCCGTTTTGCCGTCAGAGTAAGTAATATTCGACGGAGAAAATGACAGCTTATACAAGTTTAAGAAATATAACGGCCGCTCCAGAAAAATCGTCACCTCTCCTAAACCAAGACCCGTAACACTTTGTGGTTACATTCATTGTAAAGCTTATTACATAAGCTATCAAATGATGGTATAACAATATCCCGCTTTGCCGTCAGAGTAAGGAATATTCTACGGAGAAGATGACAGCGTATACAAGTATAAGAAATATAGCGGCCGCTCCAGAAAAATCGTCACTTCTCCTAAACCAAGACCCGTAACACTTTGTGGTTACATTCATTGTGAAGGTTACTACATTAGCTATCAAATGATGGTATAACAGTATCTTGGTTTAGGACAAGTGAGGATTTTTCTGGAGCGGCCGTTACATTTCTTATACTTGTATACGCTGTCATCTTCTCCGTCGAATATTCCTTACTCTAACGGCAAAGCGGGATACTGTTATACCATCATTTGATAGCTTATGTAATAAGCTTTACAATGAATGTAACCACAAAGTGTTACGGGTCTTGGTTTAGGAGAGGTGACGATTTTTCTGGAGCAGCCGTTTTATTTCTTATAATTGTATACGCTGTCATCTTCTCCGTCGAATATTCCTTACTTTGACGGCAAAGCGGGATACTGTTATACCATTATTTGATAGCCTATGTAATAAGCTTTACAATGAATGTAACTACAAAGTGTTACGGGTCATGGTTTAGGAGAGGTGAGGATTTTTCTGGAGCGCCCGCCATATTTTTTACAATTGTATACGCTGTCATTTTCTCCGTCAAATATTCTTTACTCTGACGGCAAAACGGGATACTGTTATACCATCATTTGATAGCTTATGTAATAAGCTTTACAATGAATGGAACCACAAAGTGTTACGGATCTTGGTTTAGGAGAAGTGACGATTTTTCTGGAGCGGTCGTTATATTTCTTATACTTGTATACGCTGTCATCTTCTCCGTCGAATATTCCTTACTCTGACGGCAAAGCGGGATACTGTTATACCATCATTTGATAGCCTATGTAATAAGCTTTACAATGTATATAACTTCAAAGTGTTACGGGTCTTGGTTTAGGAGAGGTGAGGATTTTTCTGGAGCGGCCTTTACATTTCTTATACTTGTATACGCTGTCATCTTCTCCGTCGAATATTCCTTACTCTGACGGCAAAGCGGGATACTGTTATACCATCATTTGATAGCTTATGTAATAAGCTTTACAATGAATGTAACTACAAAGTGTTACGGGTCTTGGTTTAGGAGAGGTGAGGATTTTTCTGGAGCGGCCGTTACATTTCTTATACTTGTATACGCTGTCATCTTCTCCGTCGAATATTCCTTCCTCTGACGGCAAAGCGGGATACTGTTATACCATCATTTGATAGCTTATGTAATAGGCTTTACAATGAATGTAACCACAAAGTGTTACGAGTCTTGGTTTAGGAGAGGTGAGGATTTTACTGGAGCGGCTCCCATGCTTAATTTCATTTTATCTGCAGGCTTTGGCACTGTCTACAGATGAATATGGATGTATGTCCGGATGAGTATCGATACATATAACATAATAACTACTGAAAACTTTGGATTTACATGTTATTCTTGTAAATGGAACCAAAAAGTATTTTACTTCTTAATTTGGTCGTATTATAATGGCTGCCAGTTTTGGCTGCCAACTTCACACAGGTCTACTCTGCCTAATCTATTTTGAATTCCATTTGGTGTCTTTTGTGTAGTGTCGGCTTAGAATAACACTACCCCATTTATACCCGTGGGTGATCGTAAGAGGCAAATAACGGTATTGGGGCTTTTAAGGGATTTTTGGGCGATGCGGTTGGAGACCCATCACCAAAAACCTTTATTTCACCATCTTTTCCCCGCGCAATTCCAAAAGTGGCTGAGGAAATTTATAATTCCTTGGCTAAGGCTACCCCTTCTAGGGAATTACAGCCGTGAGTATATGTATGTATGTATGTATGTATGTATGTCTTTTCTACAAAGTTACATTTCAAGTCCGATAGTTAGCGACATTACCCTACCATGGTTTCAGCCTCATAGAAACAGATGGTGTTAGCGAGTCTATTTTCTGAGTGCTAAACCAACTTTGAATTCGTTTTTGTTTCTTTTCCACATGTTATCTTTCATGTAGCGTAGTTCACGACATTATCCTATAAACTAACATGATTTTATCTTGCTGAAATTGCTTACCTCTGCAGGGCAAGCACGAGCCGTGTTTAAACTAGTTATCGCGTGGGATAAAGCAGCCATCTCTTATGCACTTACTTAGTATCGTATACTGCCATCTCATTCTAACCGTTATCGAGTCGATAAAGTAGCGCTCATGCTTGCTCTTCTGTATCTTTCTGTTCTTATCTATTTTAAACTAATACCCATAATTAAGTTTCTCTCTTGATGTACTCTCAACTATTACAAATCAGTTGCAATCTCACTTGAAACTTTCCCCAGTTAGTCTTGTAGATGGCCACCTGGTGTGCCACGCCCCAGCCCACGAAGGGGATCCAGAAGTGCGGCACCAGGAACACCACGAACAGGATGGCGTAAATGTACTCGTCGAACTGCCGGATGGAGCGCAGGATCATCACGCGCTCGTACCCCACCGACATCACCACCATGGTGGCTACCACGTAGAAACAGATGGCGTAGATTGTTGCTCTTGATCTCCAGCTGAAGGTTATTGTTCCTGGAGGTATAAAGGTTTGTTGGTGAGTTACCAATGTAAATTTATTTTTTTTAGGTGTTATCACTTTGAGATGGAAGGCCATATTTTTGGGATATGCGGCCGTGAGATTCCCCTGCCCCCGCTGAAGTGAGACATATTTAACCACTATGCCTTCTTTCCTTTTTAACCGCATTATTTAAAACTATTTTGGACTAAATCTTTGAAATACATACATACATATACTCGCGGCTATTAATCCCATGAAGGGGTAGCCAGAGCTAGGGAATCAGAAATTCCTCAGCCACTTTTGGAAGTTGCGTGGGGAAAAGATGATGAAATAAAGGTTTTTGGTGATGGGTCTCCAACCGCATCGCCCAAAACTCCCTTAAAAGCCCTAATACCGTTAGTCGCCTCTTACGTACACCCACCGGAAAAAATGGGGTAGTGCTATTCTAACCCGGCACTAAACAGCATACATACAATATCGCTTAAGGATAAGAATCCTGCAGAGTGTAGTAAACTCAATAAGTTTTAACATATTCTAATCCCCGCTGGTGTTGAAATTTGTCTTTCTTTTATTTATTTGTCTTAAAACAGTTTCTTGTGTAAATACTAAGTCTATGGGTAAAATCGTGAGTGCAGTATCGACCTGGGCGCGACCTAGTGATGGGCATGACGGCGAGCGCGCGGAACAGCACGAGCAGCAACTTGTGGTCGCGGTAGAACTGGTCGTGCGTCTCGCACGTGTCCCCGTCCTGGGACGATAGCAGGTCCCGCTGTTCTTGCTCCTGGTGAAGACAGAATTTCTCATAAAGTTTTCATCACCAATATCCCTTATTTTGCCATCTACTGATGAAAAAGATTGTAATTATAGTAGACTAACTCAATTTCTCACTTGTTTGAATTTAAATCAAGTTATTCAGAAACCGACCCACTTTACTGACCACAGTGAGACGACCATTGACTTAGTATGTACTGACGGAAATATTAAGAATTTTGACGTTGACTATGTACCTGACCTAGGCAGGCATGCTTTTGTTAGTGTACAATTAGACATTAAGAAAAGGAAGACAACCCCTAGGCAGTTAACGTTTAGACCTTTGAAAGATATAAATTTTAACAACTTTAGCATTGACCTTGACTCAATTGACTGGGAAAAAATATTAATACTAAACGATGTAAACGATATGCTACAGGAATTCAATCATTATATCACAGTGCTTTATGATAAACATGCTCCCATAAGATCGATTATAGTCAAGGACAAACCTAAGCCTTGGTTTACAAATACCATTAATTTTATGATGCAGCTGCGTAACGAATCTTTTGATCACTTCGAGCCGGATAAAAGACGTTACATCCACCAGTACCTGCAAACCTTGGAATTCGCCAGGAATCGTCGAAATACTAAGGATAAACTAAATAATAGGACTAAATAATAGGGATTTATAGCCGTGAGTATATATATATATATATAAATATATATATGGTGAAAATTATCCAGCTTTTGAAAATCTGATGACCGAACATTTAGATCGAATAGAGAAAGTGCATCCGCAGTGTAAACAATAAGCTGTCTGTGTGTTATTTAAAAGATTGACGCATGTTATTGGCACTCGTGTATCTGCCTACTCCAATGGGAACTTATCCATGTTTAATATTTATTTATTTATACATATTTAAATATACTATTTATACACCAAACCTATAGAACCAAGTAAAACGGTTATCTCTTGCTTAGTTTGGTGTTACCGAGGCAGTCCAAATAGACCGGAGTCTGTGCTAGGACCAACCATCACTTTTAAGTACTCGAGTAGTACATACATACAAATACTCTCACGGCTATAATTCCCTAAACGGGGTAGCCAGAGCTTTGGAATGAGAAATTCCTCAGCCACTTTTGGAAGTTGAGTGGGCAAAAGTTGGTAATAATAAATGCTTTTGGTGACGGGTCTCCAACCACATATCGCCCAAAAATAACTTGAAAATCCCCTATACCCTTAGTCGCCTCTTACGATCACCCACGGGTAGAAATAGGGTAGTGTTATTTTAAGCCGACACTACACAGCAAGTACACACTACTCGAGTAGTCTGTACATAATATATAACTACATTTGTTTTATTTTCATGATCAAAAATGTTTTATTGATTATATTATTATTTGGAAAATCTTATTTTAAACTTTTTACTTACATAATCTTTCAACGTCTTCTCTTGTATATTTTTACTTTGTTGAACACATCTCATATCATACCCCAACAGGGAATTATTGATTCCGTCTTCAAATAAATGGTCTGCAATCATGCTTAGCTACGTTCCTTCAAATGCTGTTTGCAAATGACGCCGCGCCTTGAACAATGTATAAAATATTCAAAATATGGCGCTCGTTAGCTGTAAGGTAAACAAAAGGGTAATTTAAACCAAATTATAAAACGATCTTTAACACGATCAAGACTCACTTGGAATTACAATGAAGGTGCTATTTTGTTCGTTATTTATACACCGAAACCAATTTTGAGCTCCTGGCTGTGATGCCACTATCGCCTATAAGCTTTTAAACATTAAAATAATTCAGAGATTTTTTGTATGTGGATTTTATTTAAACTCAAATACTTAACATTTTCACTTTAAATCTGTAATTATCTTTTAACAGTTTTGTCACCAGATGTTCAGAGACGTTTAGCTTGTACATTGCAGTGCATCACCACTTTGTGCGAATACGTCTATTTTAGTCGTGTGGGTTTCCTCTCACCATTATTACTTAAGAAAAGATGCACTGTGTGAGAAGCGGTGGTTTTCTTTTGGAGGACGATCTTTTATTTTCTTTGTGGCTTAAGCCACAGAGAAAATAAAAGATCGTCCTTAAAAGAGATTCTCACTGAATTGTGCTATCATTACTACGGTATAAGCTAGAATGGTGCTATTCCATTGCCAAAATAAGTTAATAATTACATACATACATACATACATATACTCACGGCTATAAATCCCGAGAAGGGGTAGCCAGAGCTAAGGAATTAGAAATTCCTCAGCCACTTTTGGAAACTTGAGTGGGGAAAAGATGGTAAAGTAAAGGTTATTGGTGATGGGTCTCCAACCACATCAAAAATCCCTTAAAAGCCCCAATACCATAGAATATTTCTATGCCCAATACCGTTAGTCGTCTCTTACGTACACCCACCGGCAGAAATGGGGTAGTGCTATTCTAAGCCGACACTACACAGCAAATAAAAATAATATTAAAAATAATAATTACAACTGCTTTATAACCAAATATCATAATGAATTCAAATATTAAGTAAATAAAAGTATCCTTCTGTCATTAAGTGAAATTCACTAACTTACCTATAAATTTATAAAATGTCTACCTAATTATGTAGTCAGAACAATAAAGAAATCCTCGTGGTATAGTTAAAAATAATTTATATCGGTGACTTTATTCCTGAATCGTTGTTCATGAACTGCGCAGAACGAGAAAACGTGACCAGATAGAAAACGGTAATTATCTTGGTATAACGGAGTTCCTTACTATTCGTCCTTCAGGAAACTTAAACGATTATCTCAGATGTTATCCATAGTTTTGAATGAAAGTATATTGATAAACCAGGTAAATTGAGTCATTACCAATAGAAGGCAAAGACTTAAGTTCACACACATCTTCCAAATGTGGCTGAGAAGTTTCTAGCTCTGAAGCTCTGGTTACCCCTGTTTGAAATTTATGGCCGTGAGTATATGTTTGTTTGCCTTTTCTTCCGGTGGGCGTACGTAAGAGGCGACTAACGGTATTGGGGCTTTTTAAGGGATTTTTGGGCGATGCGGTTGGAGACCCATCACCAACAACCTTTATTTTACCATCTTTTCCCCACGCAACTTCCAAAAGTGGCTGAGGAATTTCTAATTCGTTAGCTCTGGCTACCCCTTCTCGGGAATTATAGCCGTGATTATATGTATGTAGTATATGTATATGTATGTATGTATGAATGAAGCTCTGGCTGGCGGTTCATTTCGCATTTTATAGCCATAAGTATGTACATTTGTAATAGTTATTATTAATATGTCTTATTGATGAATTTTACGACGACATGAAAAACGACGTGATAACTCAATGGGTAGAACACCGGTTAACGTGCAAGCGACTAGTGTTCAAATCCCAGGTCGGGCCTACACCAATTTGTCTTTTATAAAGACATATGTGTGGTTAATTTATCATGGTTGTTAACGGTGAGGGAAAACATCGTGAGGAAACCCACGTGGCTGAGTTGTACTTAGTCATGTGACAGTGTATTCGTACAAAACGGCGATAGGCCTGCCCCCTATCACGTGAGTACACTGTCCATGCAAAACGTGGGTACTCTGAACACCAGGTGACAAAGTCACGTGATGTTCAGAAGTATTAGTACCTCTGCCAACCTCTTCGGGGATATTCGGCGTGAACGTTTATGTTTATGTTATATGTATGTATGTATGTAGTATATGTATATGTATGTATGTATGAATGAAGCTCTGGCTGGTGGTTCATTTTGCATTTTATAGCCATAAGTATGTACATTTGTAATAGTTATTATTTATATGTCTTAATAATGAGTTTTTAATTATTATTTAAAATGGGAAATTTTAAATGATTCTATATGTAAAAAAACAAACGTAATGATTAACAAGTGTTTTATTGCAGTGGTATATACCATAGTATATGAAGTGACAGCGTTTGTCGGTTAATTTTATTTTGCTCCTACGTTTCTTCTACTTTTGCCCCAGGTAGGTAAATTCGATAGATCTATTTCATCGAATTGGTCGTCTCTGGCAGACTTTGCACTGTGAAGAAAATATCAGAAAAGTGACTATCAATACATAATTGCCCTCAGTATTCATCATTATCAACAGCTGCTGACGTGTCCTCCGAGGTACGCGACTAAGGCACATAGCTGAGCCAGAGCTTATTCGGAAAATCTTTGCAATTTCAAGTACAGATGACCAAAACAATAAAACCCTCCGACATGTATATACATACATCAAAAAGTCAAAAAAAGTCAAAAAGTTTATTCTTCAAAATTAAGTTAAAAATTAAAATTTTTTGAACGTCAAATGTTTCTAAATTTATCATTAGTCGGTTGCTTCGGAAGGTGTTCGTAAAGAGAAGAAGCAACAAAGAAACTCTTTACATTCACATTTTTTCATTTTTTCAAAACATGGTTTGTACAATTTCAGTTTATTAACATGTTTTTACTTTATAAAAGATTTTCTATGCGACAAAACCAAACGCTTGTTTGACATAATAAAAATAAATTGTCCATCACAAAAAACCAATCACATAACATGAGAAGAAAAATCCTCACCAGACAATTATTCCTGGGAATAACGAGGGAAGATTTATAGCTTTACGGACACGGTCATGTGCGCGTTGGGTCCTTGTCGTTTAAAAAATCTTGAACACTGTAGTAAGATTTTTTTAAAAGCATTGCTTTAATTGCCTTTTTAAAAGATGCCACAGGCAATTCCAACATGTCAGAATGAAGTTTGTTGAACATTTGGAGGGATAGTCCCATTAAGGAGTTACTTACTTTATTAAGTCTCCACTTCGGTACGTTAAGTTTGTCCTTATTTCGAGTGTTAACAGTATGCCTATCACTAACTTTACTAAATTGACATATATTCTTTTTAGCATACATTAAATTCTCAAATATGTATTGGCAAGGGACAGTTAAAATGCCAATATCTTTAAATTTTTCGCGCAACGAATACCTCGACCTCAACATGTAAATAGATCGGATAGCTCGCTTTTGTAAGACGAAAACTTTATGAACATCAGCCGCTTTACCCCATAATAAAATACCGTACGACATAATACTATGAAAATAACTGAAATACACAATGCGAGCTGTTTCTACGTCTGCTATTTCTCTAATCTTACGCACGGCATACGCTGCTGAGCTCAGCCTTTTAGAAAGTGTTAGTATATGGGGTCCCCATTGCAACTTAGAATCGATTATTATCCCTAGGAATTTTGTCTCTTTCACTAATTCTACTTTTTCACTATCAATAACAATATTGTTTTCAACTTGCCTAACATTCGGTAAAGTAAATTTAATACATTTAGTTTTTTTGGCATTCAGAACCAGGTTATTTACAGTAAACCAATGCAATACCAGTGAGATAGCTTTATTTACGTCGTCAAGAGATGTAGAGGATCTCGCTACATTAAATATTAAAGATGTGTCATCTGCAAACATAACTATCTCAGAATACTTTTGTACCATAAATGGTAAATCATTAATGTAAATCGGAAACAGTAATGGGCCAAGTATAGAACCTTGAGGAACGCCCATTTCTATTTCCGATCCTTCCGACGTGGTTCCATTAATATCAACCTTTAAAGTTCTTTTATTAAGATATGATGCCATCAATTTCAGTGCTTGCTCGTCAAAACCGTAATATTTAAGTTTAATCAACGCTATCTCTTTTTTTACACAATCAAAAGCTTTTGTGAGGTCACAGAATTTACCTAACGCATCCCGGGAGTTTTCCCATGAATTAAAAATATGTTTCATTAGTGACACACCTGCATCTACAGTAGACCTACCTTTGGTGAAACCATATTGCTCGTCATGGAATATATTATGTTTGTTGAAATAAGAAAGCATTTGGTTGGACATGATTTTCTCAAAAACTTTACTGAGAACTGGTAAAATAGAAATAGGCCTATAATTGGTAAAGTCCTGACTATCTCCTGATTTATGGAGTGGGATGAGCCTACTTAACTTCAGGCAGTCTGGAAATTCTCCTATATCTATACATTTATTAAAAAGTATCGTTAAATGTGGAGCGATTATATTTATTATTCTGTTTATGACGAAAACTGACATTCCGGTTATGTCTTCGGTTTTTTTAAGACTAATAGTTTTAAAATTTTTAATTATATCATTACTGTCAACATACATGAAAGAAAACTGTGCTGTTGTTTTGGTAACATTTCGTTCCAACAACTCAAGAGCTTTTTGGGGACATGAATTTAATTTCTCAGTTGTCTGAGTAGGGGTATTAATAAAATGATTTTCAAAAATGTCAGCAATTTGTGATCTTGACTGTATCAGTTCATTATCTAATTATAAATTGAGATCATGTGGGGACTTTAGTTTTCCAGTTTCACTGTTAATTATTTTCCAGACAATCTTACTCTTGTTAGAAGAATTCTTAATTTTATGTTTTATGCATCTAGATTTAGCTTCACCACAAACTTTTTTGAAAATTTTTGAATAATTTCTGACATAAATAATAAAATCTTGGTAGAAGTTATAGGACTTTTCTCTATAAATGTTATATAGGTGATCTCTACTTATTCTAATTCCAGTGGTGGCCCATTCAGCAAAAGAGCATTTTGTATTACACAGACACAGTTTTTTAAAGATTTTGTTAAATTCTGTTTTCAGCCCATTGATGAAAGAAAGACAATTCTCTAATGATTCACTGCTTCTCATTGGGGGGCTGATGCTAGACCTAATATTATTTTCAAATAAGCTAAGTTTTTTTTCAGTTATCTGTCTACATACTATTGACTTTTTCTTTTCAATGGTAAATTCTAAATTTATAAATTGACCCTTGTGGTCTGAGGTAATGCAATCAAAAAGGAAGTGACCGGAGTAATCACAATTGCAATAAATATTATCTAAACATGTTGCAGAGGTAGAGGTAATTCGGGTTGGCTCATTAAATACATTTATAAGATTAAATGATTGAAAAAATGTTAATATTCTCTCCTTTACTAGACCCTCACCCAACAAGTCAACATTGAAATCCCCACAAACTACAACCTCTCTGGAGCTGCGGGAAGCCATCCCCAAAGCATCTTCCATCACTGCTTCAAAGATGTCATAGTTACCTTTGGGTGGGCGATATACACACAAAATTATGTACTTGTTCAATTCAATGCATGAGATTTCTACATGTTGTTCAACAGAGAGTCTACAGATGTCTTTTCTTTCTTTAAATTTAATGTCTACATATAATAGTATCATACTACCCCCACACATTATGGACTCTCTGTTAAAACAACTGCCCACTGTGTAATTCTTTAAACTAAACTTCATTTGTTCGGCTTTTAACCAGTGTTCTGTTAAACAAAGTATTTTGGCATTGTACTTATTAATGAATAATTCTAATTCTAATAATTTGCAGGAAAGGCCCTGTATGTTCTGATGAACAAGAGAAATGTATGCCTTTTCCTTTGTCTTACTACCTAGTTTAAAGCTAAATTTGCAGATACATTAGTACATGTACTAATAACTGCATCCAAGTCAGTTGAAATAGTTATGTTATTCAAATTAATAACATTGTTGTAAATAATATTACTAGCTAGTAACATAGCTAGACGTTTTTTAGAATGTTCAGGTACTTTCAAGGTACTTTTAGTCAAAAATGGTTTCTTAATATAGTTATTTATATTAAAATTAACAATTTTTTGCCTATATCCCAAGGTCAAATTATATAGTAACATATTTAATTTATAAATCCTAGTATTAGCCTTATAGCTAAGATGCTTGGAATATAGGAAGTCACTTATAATTATTTTTCCGACATTTAAATTAACCAACTTGTCAAATGATTTCTTCAAGTCACTTGGTTTAACCATGTTACTTGAACCAATTAAAATAACTAAAGTAGTGTTGGAGTCATATTGTGCTTTTAAAACAGAATTTATTATTTGTGAGTAACTTGGTCCGGGCATACAAGTATTTAAGATACATTGGTCTAATTCTTTGTTTAAATGATGGCCAATGTTAACACCAAGAGAATCGGAGAAGACTAAAGTCCTCTGAGTCGACACACCTCTATTGTAAGCAAAAGTGGGCTGAACCATATTATTTCTATTTTCAGGGGATACATCATTTATGACAGTACTTACGCTTTCACACTTATTGCAAAACCCAGAAAGTGTTTCTACTGTTTTGATATTTTCATTACTTAATTCTATGATTTCTTCTAAACCTTCTATGTAGCTTTGCATCTCTAAGTGGCTGTTATGATACTTTAATGTAATATCTTGAAGAGATTTTTCCAATTCTATAATCCTATTACTATCATGGCTAAGTTTTACTTTATTATTGTCTAGAGAAAGTTCATAATCACTACATAGTTTTTCTAGCCTATTTAACTTAAATTTTATCTCATGATGTTGACTACACCTTAGTTTATTAAGTTTTTTTACATGATTTCTTACAATTCTTTTAAGTTTAAGGTATTTCTTTAACTTTTTTGAACCTTTTATGTTAACAATAGGTAGGGGTTTTTTTTCTTTTACCGGAGTAGTTAAGTCTATAGTTGGCATATGAATAACGCTATCGTACATTTGCTGTAGCATAATTGAGTTCTCCTCAGATTTGTTACTCCTTAGTGTATGAAGTTCCAATTCAGCTCCTGCCAGTTGTGCTTTTAACAATTGTATCTCTTGAAGTGCTGCTTCATGAAAATCATAACTATCTTGGTGCAAACTAACATCTCTTTGCAGGGCCATCCTTTGGGCTATGCTATCTTGTAGCTCTGCGTCCATATCAACAAGTTGTTTCCTTAAACAAGAATTGGTTTTAATAATATTGTTAATTTCTTGCTCACTATCCTCGCGTTCCGCTAACAATTTAATGATATTTTCTTTTGATTTTTTTAATTCTAAAAGGGCTGAATTTAACTTCTTTTCTAAATTACTAATAGTTTCACTGCGAGTAGGCATTTTAACTATTTCTGAGCTAATGGTACTTGATATTGTGTAACTAGGTTTTATTTACTAGATAACTTATTGACAAATTTAAGGTTATATTTTATGATAAGAGTATATCTAGGAAAATATAAGTAGATAAGAAGAAATATAACTTATTAATGCAGTACTTAGTTATACTGAGGTATTGTTTTAATGTAATATGAGTAATATGAGTAAAATAAAGAAAAAATACTGGCCTGAAAAAACCGTTGAAACAAGCGATAAACAAAGTACTTTAATATAATCCCGAAATATTTGTAAAACTTCAATTCTCCTTTTAGTATATCTTATCCTTATGAAACGGAGATCTTTTCAGTGTAAATTCTTTCAAAAACTATCTTAAATACAATTAAAATCCTAAAATTTAAATTTTCGACACAAACACTTGTCGATGCCACCCATACATACATATACTCACGGCTATAAATCCCGAGAAGGGGTAGCCAGAGCTAAGGAATTAGAAATTCCTCAGCCACTTTTGGAAACTTGAGTGGGGAAAAGATGGTAAAGTAAAGGTTGTTGGTGATGGGTCTCCAACCGCATCGCCCAAAAGTCCCTTAAAAGCCCCAATACCGTTAGTCGCCTCTGACGTACACCCACCGGAAGAAATGGGGTAGTGCTATTCTAAGCCGACACTACACAGTACCTCCGACATGTATTTATATATACCATAATCAGTCTTCAACATTGTCATCATATTGGCTTAGTCTAATTGATAATTCTCTCTTTGAAGTCCTGATTTTGGTTAGCGTTAATAATAATCTGTGCCGTGTAGTGTCGGCTTAAAATAGCACTACCCCATTTCTTCCGGTGGGTGTACGTAAGAGGCGACTAACGGTATTGGGGTATGGGGTAAGACATATGTGTGGTTAATTTATCATGGTTGTTAACGGTGAGGGAAAACATCGTGAGGAAACCCACATGGCTGAGTTGTACTTAGTCATGTGACAGTGTATTCGTACAAAACGGCGATAGGCCTGCCCCCTATCACGTGAGTACACTGTCCATGCAAAACGTGGGTACTCTGAATACCAGGTGACAAAGTCACGTGATGTTCAGAAGTATTAGTACCTCTGCCAACCCCTTCGGGGCTATTCGGCGTGAACGTTTATGTTATGTTATGTATATGGCACGTCTAAAATATTTGCGCTTTTTAAAAATATATATATATTTATTAGGCATGTACACAGTACAGCATCATATTATATTATAATTTACATAACACATATACGTTTTGTTCAGATGCAGTACCACAACAGCATACACAACACTTCCTATGTAGTTGAACTAATTTAAAGCCTCAATACCGTTAGTCGCCTCTTACGTACACCCACCGGAAGAAATGGGGTAGTGCTATTCTAAGCCGACACTACACAAGGTTTTAAGGGATTTTCGGGAGATGCGGTTGGAGACCCATCACCAACAAACTCTATTTTACCATCTTCTCCCCACTAAACTTTCCAAAAGTGGCTAAGGATTTTTTATTCCTTAGCTCTGGCTACCCCATCTAGAGATTTATAGCCGTGAGTATATGTATGTATGTTGAACTAATTTATAATACTAAAAATATAAACATATACTTTTTACCTTCTAAAATCTGAAGAACTATGACTCGGCATAATAACGCTGGAAACATAATGCTTAATCAAGTTTTAAAGCTTTGTACACTGTTTCAAAAATAACTTAATTTTCCTTACTCACTCCCCATAACTCATTTTTTTCCCACCTTTAATTAACTCATTACTTATTCAATTTAATTACTCATTGCTGCGTTGTTTCGGCTTAGAATAGCACAACCCCATTTCTTCCGGTGGGTGGAAGGAACAAGGCGACTATCGGTATTGGGGCTTTTAAGGGAGTTTTGGTTGGTAAGTTAAGAGACCCATGACCAACAAACTTTAATTGTATCATCGTTTCCCCACTAAACTTTCCAAAAGTGGCCTAGGAATTTCTAATTCCCTAGCTCTGGCTACCCCTTTAAGGGGTTTATGGCCGTGAGTATATGTATGTATGTATGTTATTCAATTTCAGCAAGATCCTGGTTTGTTTGTGCATACTTCATACGCTTAGATAGTATCGACACGCACTTTTGGTTATTGTAACGAATAATACAGATAAACTTGGTGTGCCGTGTAGAATGTCACTACCCCTTTCTACCCACGGATGTCGTAAGAGCCACTAAGGGTATGGGGCTTTTTTTAATTGTTTATTGGGCGCTGTGGTTGGAGACCCATCACCAACGAAACTTTATTTCTACCATCTTGTCCCCTATTAACTTCTAAATGTGGCTGAGGAGTTTCTAGCTCTGAAGCTCTGGCTACCCCTTTTTGGGATTTATGGCCGTGAGTATATGTATGTATATATGTAAACTTGGTGTAAATAAGGCAATTATTATTCTTCATTACTTAAAGTTTCGGAATAATTACCACTTGTATCTATTTAATAAGAATGGATCGCTAAATGTTTTTCTAAGCGCAGAACTCGAAAACGGCTGAACCGATTCCACTGATTCTTTTTGTAAAGTGTTACTTAAAAGTAGGCAAATGTTCTTAGCTATAGAAAAAGGGGGATTTTTGTGATGATACTATAAAAACATCGTTTTTGTCATCTCATGACAGAGACCCTGAGACGGTAAGATGTGACAATTCGATGACAGTACAAAGTCTGTCAGGTAAGCTAGTTTAAAATAAAAAATGCGATGTTCTGCATTAAGAGCTTATTCCATTTGTCTGAATGAAGACGTCTGAAAGCCACAGAATCTGAATTCAGACTAGTGGAATAACGTTCAAACTGAAATTTGTGTAGTGGAATCACAAACGTCTGAAGCAGTAACTTCGAAGGACGTCTGAATTCAGCAACGACAAAGTGTAATGGTATAAGCTCTTTACGTGACAAAGAGGGCGACGCGACGCGACAAACGAGCGTCACTATCTAAGCGAATGAACCATACGCGTGTAGTATGATGCCAGGTTTAGGATGAAGGCCATGCCAGGGTATTTAGAGGCAGTGAATTTTAGCGGGAGATTTTTATACCTAGATGTATAGTGTCGTGATGTTTTGCCGTGTAGTGTCGGCTTAGAATAACACTACCCCATTTCTTTCCGTGGGTGATCGTAAGAGGCGACTAAGGGTATAGGGGGCTTTTTAAGTGATTTTTGGGCGATGTGGTTGGAGACCCGTCACCAAAATCATTTATTACTACCATCTTTTCCCTAATCAACTTCCAAAAGTGGCTGAGGAATTTCTCAATCCAAAGTTCTGGCTACCCCGTTCAGGATTTATAGCCGTGAGTATATGTATGTATGTATGTAGAGTGTCGGCAGAGAATAGCACTTCCCATTTCTTTCAGCAGTTGCCCACAGAGGCGATTCAGGTTATTGGGGCTGTTAAGTGATTGTTGAACGATGCGGTTTACAATGTTGCAGCTGCCAATGTAGTAATGGAGATGCCGAAAATTGGGCCTATACTATAGTTGTCTGTTCTTATGATTTGGGGGTGTTATGCTAATATTGCCTCGCATACCAAGTCGTTATTGCAATAATACATACATACATACATATACTCACGGCTATAAATCCTTAGAAGGGGTAGTTAGAGCTAAGGAATCAGAAATTCCTCACCCACATTTGGAAAATTGAGTTGGTAAAGGATGGTAAAGTAAAGGTTGTTGGTGATGGGTCTCCAACCGCATCGCCCAAAAATCCCTTAAAAGCCCTAAAACCGTTAGTCGCCTCTTACGTACACCCATCGGTAGAAACGGGGTAGTGCTATTCTAAGCCAACACTACACGGCAATTTTCAATAATATGTTCGTTATACTTAGTATGTTTCTCTCTTATTATGTATTCTAACAGCTTGATATCATCTTTGGGAGTAAAAGTAGTGTTTCTAAACATACTTGTCAAAATGTGGTTTTAAGCTTATATCGAAAATCTCTTCTTTTTCAGTAGCATACAAAATTTTAGTTTATAAAATTTTAGCTGGCACATCCATACATTCGAATACTCACGACAATAATTCCCATTGTGCGAAACCATCCACAGCCACTTTGTACGATCCTGGCAAACCTCTCTGGCTTCGTTTACATTAATTGATCTTTTCATACATACTTTTCTATTAATCATACTTCAAAATCCTGCATGTTTAAGTACGTGCTGTGTAGTGTCAGCTTAGAATAACGCTACCCCATTTCTTCCGGTGGGTGTACGTACGAGGCGACTAACGGCATTGGGGCTTATAAGGGATTTTTGGGCGATGTGGTTGGAGACCCATCATCAGCAACCTTTATTTTACCATTTTTTCCCCACTAAACTTTCTAAAAGTGGCTGAGGAATTTCCGATTTCACTTATATGTGTAACCTACCAAAATACATTTACATCAAATAGATAACATGTTTGAACATACATACATACATATACTCACAGCTATAAATCCCTTAACGGGGTAGCCAAAGCTTTGGAATGAAAAATTCCTCAGCCACTTTTGGAAGTTGTGTGGGGAAAAGATGGTGAAATAAAAGTTGTTGGTGATGGGTCTCCAACCGCATCGCCCAAAAATCCCTCAAAAGCCCTAAAACCGTTAGTCGCCTCTTACGTACACCCACCGGAAGAAATGGGGTAGTGCTATTCTAAGCCGACACTACACAGCAAAACTAAAACTTGTTATAGTTTTTAAAACCGGTTACTGATATTTAATAACGTGGTTTACAACCGTAATAGCTCAGTGGGTAGACTACCCGTTTATCATACAAAAAGGGGTGGATTCTAATGCCGACTCCCGTGTCAACCCAATACTAATGTATCTTTTCTAAAGATACTTATATGTGTTGTTAATTGGTCATGGATGTTAACGGTGAGGAAAAACTTCGTGAAGAAACTCACATAGCTAATTTAAATCTTTTTGTTCATGAAGACGTCATGTTGGGATTATTACTAATAAATAAAGAATAAATAAAGATAGATAAGTGGCCTTCCCAATTAGTAAAAATTCGGAGGTAGGAAACGCAACTAAATTAAAAACGTGTAAAAGAAATAAAGGATAGAAGAATTTCGCGCTGGCAGCCAATGACACGGTAGCTCAATTGGCAGAGCGACGGGCGCGTATACCCGAGGTCGCGGGTTCGATTCCCGCCTGTGTCAAAATTTTTCTTTCCTTTATTTATTCTTTACTTACATAGCTAAGTTGCACTTAGTAATTTTATAATGTAGTCGTATATAGCGGCTCTAGGCCTGCCCCTCTATCACGTTATTGATGTTCAGAAGTATTAATTTCTCTGGCACCTTTCGAAGTCGTGAAAGTTTTATTGTTAGGTATATCTTACAGACTAATAAAACTAGTATGTAAGTCTTGCCAATCAAATATTTATTATTTAAAATTTTAACATTGATTCTGCCGTATCGGTTTTGTTCCAAGCCAAATAAAGGAACAAAACCGTGAACGATTGATCATCTATTTACCATCCTCCGTGAGATCGTCTACTTTCGTGATCTGCAGCATGTGACCTGTAAATATTATTTGTTTAAATAAGGCTTTTATGTGAACACATCCAGTTTTCGTCTTGATATTAAAAGTTGATATCCAGAAGCCCTTTTTTTCATTAAAAAAATATGGAGACTTTGCTGACAAACACATAAATAAAAATAAGTGGTAATAAGTTTAATATTACAACATTCAGTTTAATTATAACATTACCGAGTGAGTATAGAACAAAATGCATAATCGGTTCTAATGGGCTATAGACAAGTACTACAAGAGCTTCCCAGGACAAAACAAACTATCCGTTGCGCACGTTTATCTTATCTTTAACTTATATTTATGAAACTATGGGTGTAATATAGTACTATATTAGTTATATATTTCAATAGATTATTTATCGGTGATTCCATTGATACTAGACACTTATAAAGCTGCCATACAAAAGTAAATAGTAATTTGAGTTATTCCGACGCTCCTCCTCGGGCGGACGGACCTCCCACATACGCCACGTAGTCGCTGCCGCTCCGCGACATTACGACCTAGCGCCCGCCACCGGAAGGGTTACAGAACAAATTAAGTTTGCAGCCAATTTTCAATTGATAAGCTTGAATATAACCTTTATGTGTAGTGTCGGCTTTGCTGTGTAGTGTCGACTTAGAATAGCACTACCCCATTTTATCCGATGGGTGTACGTAAGAGGCGACTAACGGTATTGGGGCTTTTAACGGATTTTTGGGCAATGCGACCCTTCATCGACAACCTTTATTAAACTATCTTTTCCCCACGCAACTTCCAAAAGTGGCTGAGTTCTGAATCTCTAATTCTGGCTACTCCTTCAAGGGATTTATAGCCGTGAGTATATAGTTGTTATAACTCAATGGGTAGAACACAGCTTATCTTGCAGACTACTAGTGTTCTAATCGCGGGTCGGGCCTTCACCAATTTGTTTTTTCCTAAGATATATGTGTGATTAATTTATTATGATTGAGGAAACCCACTGACTGAGTTGTACTTAGTCATGTGACAGTGTATTCTTACAAAAACGGCAATAGGTCTGACCTCTGTCACGTGAGTATACTGTCCTAGTAAAACGTGGATTCTCTAAACACCAGGTGATAATGTCACGTGATGTTCTGAAGTATTATTACCTCTGTCAACCCCTTCGGGGATATTCGGCGTAAACGTTTGAGTCTTTAAGTAATATTATACTCTTTAACATACGCTGTGTAGTGTCGGCTTAGAAAAGCACTACCCCATTTCTTCCGGTGGGTGTACGTAAGAGGCGACTAACGGTATTGGGGCTTTTAAGGGATTTTTGGGCGATGCGGTTGGAGACCCATCATAAAAAACTTTATTTTACCATCTTTTCCCCACTCAACTTTCCAAAGCTGGCTGAGGAATTTGTCATTCCCCCTTCTAGGGATTTATAGCCGTGAGTATATGTATGTATGTTTAAAACCCCCACTAAAGAATGAAACGATTAAAAACGATAGTTTGTTTTACTGCCACATACCATGCTCGCCTATTTTCGTGATCTCGAGCTGCATGTGAATGACTTGCCCTGAAAATTGGAAATTCTTTTTTTTTAATATTTTAAGTCATGAGTTGATTTGCACATAGAGAGGATGAAAATTGGTAAAAAAGAGTGAAAGACCCAATGTAATGTATAGAAGCCTATTTTAATAGAGGACGACCACGTAGGAATTAAAGAGCATATGTGAAAAGATTGATAAATGTGAACCTTATGTAAACGAAGTAAAAATATTTGCCAGGTTCGCACACACAAAGTCGTATAAATAACATATTCAGCAACAAATTGACTTAATATCTATAATAATTCTTACGAAAACCAACACAGTAGTCAATGAACGTTTATCTCCAAAATTTATTGTTTGTTAATTTATGTTTTAATAAGTATAAGGCATAGTATAAAATATAAAATAAATTAATAAGATCCTAAGAACTTTAGAATGTGCGTTTAAATTACCATGCTCGCCTACTTTCTGGATCTGCAGACCTGTACAGACAAAATCATTGAAATGAAAATAGAACATAGTCTTAGTTGCGGATAAGATAACGTTAGACAGTGAACGTTTTTTAGCTGATTTAAATCTCAATATAATGTCATTTCTAGTATATTGGTTTCACTCGATGCCGTACAAAGGAAGATAACTATTAAAAGTTAACTTACCATGCCGACCGTCTGCTGTCGTGATCTGCAGCTCTGTAAACATATAAGAATTTGAAAAAAATACTTACGCTTCAAATATTTAAAACAATGTTTGAAAATGCGGTGTTTCGGTAAATTATACTTTTTAGCAACGTTCGCTGTTTAGACTAAGATTAGCAGATTGCAAAACTGCATTTAAAAAATTAGTAATTTTTGTTTAAAGGATAGTTGCAGAATTATAAAGAATTCTGGTTTCACAATGTTCAAGAGTAAATGCTTGTGTACACAGAAATATTAACAAAAAAAGGCTTTATGTGTTATGAAGAATAAACAAGCATGTATGAGAAGATTGATGAATATAAACGAAGAGGTTTGTCAGGCTCGCACAAAGTGACGATCGATAGTCTCTGCATACCCCAATGAGAACTAATGGCGTGAGTATAAGTATGTATATAAATGATTTTATTTGCCTTTCTTAAAGGCAACCGTGATAGCCCAGTGAGTAGAACACTCGGTTATCGTGCAAACGACTAGTGTTCAAATCCTGGGTCGGGCCTACACCAATTTGTCTTTTCTAAAGACATATGTGTGGTTAATTTATCATGGTTGTTAACGGTGAGGGAAAACATCGTGAGGAAACCCACATGGCTGAGTTGTACTTAGTCATGTGACAGTGTATTTGTACAAAACGGCGATAGGCTTGCCCCCTATCAGTGAGTACACTGTCCATGCAAAACGTGGGTACTCTGAACACCAGGTGACAAAGTCACGTGATGTTCAGAAGTATTAGTACCTCTGCCAACCCCTTCGGGGATATTCGGCGTGAACGTTTATGTTATGTTTAAATAAAATCATAGTATAAATGAATGACAAGGTTCATTACAAAAGGACAAAAAGGTTCAAAGCCCCAATCAAATTGAGGACAGTATTTTTCAAGTCTCGAGACATTCGGCGATTTTATTATTCTTGACTCGGTGGTTGTCTGCCGAGCCGTCTACGGCTCGATAATGACTTGTGTTGAGTCGAAACAAGTCTCACATTGTGGTTGCCTGTGGTTTTAGCTTGCGGGCGTGTGTGTGGGGTGCATTATCTGCTTTTCGATTTCTTGTTTAGTCGGAGGGCGGGCGGTGCACAGTGCATGCCCCATGAACACTGCAGGTATTTAGCGGAATTAAGTGAAGTGACTTTTTAATATTAAGATTTTATTATTGTTAGCTTCTGTCAGACGCCATGATTCATGACCTGACTCTATTTTCGAATGATAAAGACCATTTTCAGGAAACTGAAACTTATGTTGTGTTTTAACCAAAGTTTGGTTCAAAAACCGACTGTGGCAAGCATCGAAATTAGGCAGGAAATATACATAAAATGAAGACCAATCTTTGGACACAATTTATTGGTTAAAAGTTTTTTTTTGTGTGTCAGCGACAAGAAGACAAGCTGATCCTAGCTTACAAGCTCTCTTCATAACTACAAGAAGCAAAGTACGCGCGGCTTTCAGAACTTTAATTGCAGGATGGGTCAAAATGGCATTGATGAGGTGTCACAAATCCTGGAACTATACGTTCTGCGGTCGCATCTTCAAGGTTTAATCTGGAAATGCCTTTAGATGAGATTTTGAAAAAAGGAAACTGGAGTAGTCACTGGTTTTTTTAAATATTATTGTAATGCTATAGACAGACGCTTGCCTTTGAATAATTTCAATAATGGCAGCCCATGTGATTACTTTGAATTTATTCCATGGTTGTTAAATTGCTTTCATTATTGTTTAGGTAAACGGATCTCATGATATTGTGTCAGAATTATGGTACCTGAATTCCTTTGTTATAATTACTTAGCACTGCTAAAATTGTGACATTGTAAGTACCTATTAAAAAGTACGGCATTATTGCTTTTTTAGCTTTTTAGCTATTGTCTATACGCTGATCAGCAGCGCCGGCAGAATATAAACACTTCTCCTATGGGTCAAGCGGATGCTCAGAACCGAAATATTTATGTTTGTCCGCCGAAGGGATAACAGCATTTACTTTAGGTTATGCCGAAGCATGACCCTGGTTTCAAAACCTAGCCGGCTTAAAAGGTATTGACGAGAGTAGCTAGCACGCATTGGGGCGGCAAGACGCGGCGGTGAGACAGAGACAAACATACTTCAACCATAGTAGGTCTGAAGTGATGCGGTAAGCCAAAGTAAATCTCCTAATGGTCCAGCTTCGGCAAGACCCAAAATAAACGTTTTTATCGAAAAAATAACAGTATTTAGATCTTTTTAAAGTATTTGGATTCAAATTTAGCATGATACAATGTATGAATATATAGTTTGTTACATGCTGAGTTTCATGTTCGTCAAATTTTGGTTGAAACCATTTCTATCAATGTCATTTATACCATTTCCTTATTTAACCACATTATTATTTTCTGGAAAAAATCTCTTGACACCCTTAAATTCATATATAATGATTTTAAATTGTTATTTTTATATTTGCTTGTGTTTTTTTGGAGCACAACAGTAAACTCCGAAGAAGATTTAATATTTATTGAACCTTATCATTTTTTTAAACATAACATAGAAGTGTCCTTCTAACAAATTTAACTTCTGGTAACAAATGAGAGAGTGCTTGAGATTGCACAGCTGCCTAGTATCACCGCTCTTCTCAAACAGAGACGTCTGCGGTGGCTAGGGCATGTGCATCGAATGGACACTACTCGGTTACCTAGAAGGACCATGTTGAGCCAAATTGCATTTGCAAAGCGTAAAGTTGGACGCCCCATGCTAAGGTTCAAAGACTGCGCAAAACGCGACATGATCGCATTCCACATCGACTGCGACAAATGGGAAGACCTCGCTTCTGACCGTGATGAGTGGAGAAAACTCATTCACGAGGGCTGCGGGACCCACGACAAGGCCTGGTTTGCAAATCTGGCACAAAAACGTGCCAAAGTACATGCTTGCGCTGTGAGTTCCATTCCACCGGACTCTCGGTTTGCGTGCCGGAAGTGCGGACGGAGGTGCCGTTCGAGAATTGGTCTTTTTAGCCACGAGCGACGATGCTCCTCTCGCATAGGCGCTGCTTAAATCATCTTACAAGATGTTGAAGGCTCTAATGATGATGATGAGAAAAAATAACATTCGAATTATTATTAATTTACATACCCTGCTCTTGAAGCGGACCTGAAAACAAAGAAGAAGATTATAACAAGAAGTTAAGTAACGATAGCATAGATATATTTTTTTATTACATAAATTAAATTGAAAATGAAAAAATGTTTATTTGTACCGCCAATTTTAATCTATATAATTTATTCTTTATAATAAAGACGAAGTAGTTTATCTGTGGCCCCACGCTAGGTAAATCCTGTGTTGTGGGAGCCGTTTTAAACTAAACAATAAAATGGTAATAGTAAATAAAAATTAAACTCCAATTGAAGATGAAGTACTCAACTTTTTTATATAAGCGAACAATAAAGTAGAATAATTTAAGTCAATATAATTATATAACACCTTGGTCATAAAACAAGAAATGTAGTAAAAACCTTTTTTTTTCAAGTTATAGTCTTTTAGTCGAAAAGCATGGATTTTTCATCTTTGAATGGCTGAAGAATTTCTAATGCCTTAGGCTATCCCTTTTAGGGATTTATAGCCGTGAGTATATATATGTATGTATATAGTGTTTGTTTTTGTAATTTTGACTGGATTACGATTATTTTTATTAGATACTAGTGGATCGGGCGCACGGGTAGCGTAGTTTTAAAAATATCTGAGGTTTCTTCAATCACTGCTCAAACTTTGTGAAATTTAGTGCAATTTATAGCATTCCTGAATAGTGTAGTTCTGTGAAAGCGCTTTAATGAACGGTTAAGTATCTCGGTAAGACCGTCATGGCCCAGTGGGTAGAACACTCGGTTATCGTGCAACGACTAGAGTTCAAATCCTGGGTCGGGCCTACACCAATTTGTCTTTTCTAAAGACATATGTGTGGTTAATTTATCATGGCTGTTAACGGTGAGGGAAAACATCGTGAGGAAACCCACATGGCTGAGTTTTACTTAGTCATGTGACAGTGTATTCGTACAAAACGGCGATAGGCCTGCCCCCTATCACGTGAGAACATTGTCCATGCAAAACGTGGGTACTCTGAACACTAGGTGACAAGTCACGTGATGTTCAGAAGTATTAGTACCTCTGCCAACTCTGATATTCGGCGTGAACGTTTATTATTGTATAGTATTGTATACGTTCAGTATTGTATATTTATGTTATGTTATATTATGTTATGTTCAGTATATCCGAAAATAAAACCATGCAAACAAACAATCAGAGTTACAAACTTTGCATACATACAGGGAGTATATACTCCCGGCTATCTTTTGCGCGCGCAACTATTAGGTACTAAAAAATAATCCTTATAGCATTCACGTGCGACTACAGAGCGCGATAGCTTATTTCATGTATAAGTTTGGTTATTCTATACCGATTTCTATGATTATTTTTTATTGAATAGCTAATAATGTTAACTAAATGAGAGATGAATGAAAGAACTATAAACGTAAGAGTAAACAAATATAATCAGAATGCTCCGAACTGCTAAGCTATCAGGAATTACACGTGTTATTATGAGTCAACCATAAAAGAAAGACATATGCTGCAGTAGGATATTTTTTAGAAAATTTTATGTAAAACATTTCCGTCATACATGATTTCTATGTAACTATAACCACGCTGCACACGCGACGGAAGCTTAAAAAATTGAGTAACTTCCCCCGTTTTCCCAAATTTTCCTGAAATTCCCCTTCACTACTCTGCTGAAAAGTACACTATAACCTGCCCAGGAGTATGAAGAATAATTCTACCAAGTTTCGTTAAAATCCGTCGAGTAGTTTTACAGACAGACAGACAGACAGACAGACAGACAGACAGGCAGACAGACAGACAGACGGACGGACAGACAGACAAAAAATTTACTGATTGCATTTTTGGCATCAGTATCGATCACTTATCATCCCCTGATAGTTATTTTGAAAATATATTTAATGTACGGAATTGACCTCTCTACAGATTTATTTTTATAAGTATAGGTAATATGCTCGTCTGCTTTCTTTATCTGCCGAAGTGCAGAAATAATTAAAGCCGAAAAAAAATCATGTTCAGTATGAGAAATAATTTGAAATGAAATGATTTATTTCTTCAGAAAATTTAAGAACATAAAATATGTGTGTTATTTAAGTATTTGTTTTATCTGGGGGCACGGCAGTGCCCCTGCCAAGTCTCGAGCAAAACGGGCACGGCCGTACCATCTTTTCTCGAAGCGTTTCGCGGCTGTTTCGCCCCCCCTTTATCTTCGACGTGGACAAAGCTAGGAGTTTAGGTTTTCGGTGAATAATAGTAGGCATTGGAACAAGCTTAAGTTCGAAATTACACGCCAAATGAATTAATAGTTTAGGAGTTACGGTCGATCAAAGTTACACCATTTTGTCACTCACTGACTCACTGACAGATCATCAAAAATCTAAGGTACTTCTAGCAGACTTAGAAACTTCAAATTTTGCACCAAGATAGGTCATTAGCCACATATAAAGGAAAAATTATAAAAACATTAAAAAATTATATATGCCATAGAAAACAATTTTATATTTGCGGTTTGGCAAGAACATTATGTATGGATTTTGACTGCATTGTTAACTTTGTTCGTTGTTCAAGTACCTATTCAATTGGATGAATACATACATAGAATAGAAAAGAATAATATAAATGTAATACATAGACTATCATTAATACATAAAGTTCATTAAATTAATAAAGCTAAAACTCCATTGTATTGCGATAAATATTGTATGCGCGCTCGATAGATGGCGTTGTACCTGTCTGAATCGCGCTATGGTTGCGTTACAAAGCGCAGTGTAAGTAGTAGGTACTTCAAAATAATTCGATAATTTTCATTTGATAGCGCCATCTGTCTATGAAAACCCATTTCGAAACTAAAAAATATTGTAGTGATAATTGATATTCGGAGAACTTTACGTGTTATTTAGTTTAGTTTAGTTATCGTTTGTAAGTTAGTAGATATATATTTATTTAGTTAGTTATTTGTTAGTTAGTTTAGTTCTATTTAGTTTGCATATATTTATATAAGTTTAAGCCCTATTGTTATAGAAGTAATTGTAAATATAGTGTAATGGAACGTGAAATATTGTACATAAATGGCGACCTTTGTCCACACAGAGTTATCTCTATTCCTGGAGATGGGTCGTGTTTATTTCATTCGTTGTCATACAGCATGTATGGGAGTTTTCAGTCGTCAAACAAGCATACGTGGCCCTTTCAAGAGTGACTAGTTTGGGTGGATTACATTTAATAAATGTGAATTTTAGTAGTATCAAAGCTCAGGAGACAGCAATAGCTGAATATAATCGACTCCGAAGTATATATCGCCCAGACTTGTCTACCTTAGAAGTAACGAAGCCTCAGAGAAGAAACAGAAGAGATAGAGATAGAGAATGGGTTCTAAGCAAAGCAGTAGCTGACGTCCAAGAAATTGTGAGGTCACCTAAAAGTAAAAGAAAGAAATGCATTACAAAAAATAAATGAGATCCCACCAAAAACATTAAATGTAAAAAAATGCCAAGTCTCTCGATGCAGTTTTTCCATCTTAAAAAGTTTTGAGATCTCATAGAAGCCAAGTCCTATTCAAAATATTTCGTAGTTATAAATCAACATTTAGTAATTGTATCAATAGTTTTCTTTATATTATAATTATAGTGACTTGGCAATGAGCACAAATTAAAAGCTGCTTGCTGCCTGGAATTATATGCAAATGTTACTGACGAGACCAGTGATCAGATTATTTGTTATGTGTGAATCATGATGGTCACTACCGACTACATGCTCCAATACAATAATTAAGAATACCTTACGGGCCATCGCTTTATAAAAGTAAATGAATCGAGAGTGCACTAAGACTGACTGCCGTTGCCGAAATTCGGTTGGGACGACACGGATAAACCAAAAGAAAATTAATTTTGTGATATTAATGTTTACGCATGCGGTGTGTGTAACTTTCAACTCCTCCAAATACGAGTATGCCGTTTTATTTGTTTCTTCTTGTGCTCATTGCCAAGTCACTATAATTATAATATAAAGAAAACTATTGATACAATTACTAAATGTTGATTTATAACTACGAAATATTTTGAATAGGACTTGGCTTCTATGAGATCTCAAAACTTTTTAAGATGGAAAAACTGCATCGAGAGACTTGGCATTTTTTTACATTTAATGTTTTTGGTGGGATTATATATTCTGACATAACTCCGCCATTATCGATTTTGTTTAAAACCATGCACAAAAACTACATCTAAAAACAACGATAGATTTTTTAATTTACCATGCTCGTCTGTTTTCATGATCGTGATGATGAGCAGCTGCAGACCTGTAAATTTACAAAAATGTGAAAACACCTACTCTTAATGATATAAAGGTTGTCTGGAAGAGATCGCTTTTACCGATAAGACCGCCATGTGTACCTCACTGTAAACTGTTTGATCATATAATTATTTTTGTAAATTTGTGTTTGATGTGCAATAAAGAGTTATTCTATTCTATTCTATTCTAAAGTAAAATAAACTTATATGTTTACACAATAAACAAAGAATAAAACATATTTACATACTTAACTAAATATAAAATTATAATTATTACCTATACCTCTGTCAACCCCTTCGGGGATAAACGGCGTGGACGTTTATGTTATGTTATGTTAAATAAGTAAAATCCAAGCCAAGTCTCTCCCTATTTTCAAGAACATGGTAAAAAAACACTTCCTCTCCGAAACACTATAATATTATTTGTGTTGCATACAAAAGTTTTTATATTCTATTATATATGTCGTAAAATGTGTATATGTATTTTATTTAAAAATCTTTATATATATTGCATATGTATTGTATTTATTGAATATTATTTAATTTATGGAATACTATTTGTAAGTGTGTTAGAACTTAATAAATATTTAGTAATATTTAAAATAGATAATAGTTTGACGAATAATTTTAGTTTTTAAGCCAATCAGTTTAATTTATTGGACATCTACCGAACATGTTTTCAATCCAGCAAATCTTTCCATTCTTGGGTTGTCTGGAAGAGATCGCTCTTAGTGATAAGACCGCCAGTTGTACTTTGGCTTTTGTAACGATTTTTTTTTGTATTTGTTTTTGTTGGTTTTTTTTCTGGGATGTACCATAAAGAGTTTTTTGTTAAAATGCGAAGTACCTAACCTAAGTAATATAAATATCAAACAAATAATTTGGTCATATATGCAGCTTCGAGAATTTGTCGTCATTGCTATTGTGACCCACAAGAATACTATTCCCTTTTCGGTTTGCCAAATTTCCCCAAGTTAGAATTGCTTTTAAAAGAAATCATTGCATAAACTTGGTAAAGAAGCAAATTGGTAGTGATATATATCCCCATGAAGGGAATCGAGCCTGACCTAGATGTAATGATTTGTCCTTAATCCACCACGCTGGCCTAGTGCGAGTTAGCGAACTTACGGCTTCTACCGTGATAGAAGCTGGAGCGACGTTAACTGTGTGCACTCCACGAAATCATCTTATTTTTCTTGTAAAAGTAATGAACCCTGGCAAATTCTATCAAACTGTCTTGTACTTTCTAGATATTTAAGGACTTCTAAAAGATTCAAGATCAGTATTTATTATATCTTATGCTATTTTTTATTCTGGCATAACTCAAGCTTTATCAATTTTATGTTCAACCATGCAGAGTATGAAACCTATACAGTAATAACAGCGATTAAACTTTTTTACATACCACGCTCGTCTGTTTTCATGATCAGCTGCTGCAGACGCAGACCTATAAATTTACAAGAATTTGAAAGATAAAATGAAATATGTTATTCGCAGTCATAGGTAACTAGGAATAACATATTTGGCTGTGTAGTGTCGGCTTAGAATAGCACTACCCGATTTCTTCCGGTGGGTGTACGTAAGAGGCGACTAACGGTATTGGGACTTTTCAGGGATTTTTGGGCGATGCGGTTAGTGACCCATCACCAACAACCTTTATCTCATTATCTGTTCCCCACTCAACTTTCCAAAATTAGCTGAGGAATTTCTAATTCCTTAGCTCTGGCTACCCCTTCTAGGGATTTATGGCCGTGAGTAAATATGTATGTAGGTAACTTATACATTTTGCAAGTTGTCGGATACAAGCTGCTATAGTTAAAAACTGTGTTGCAGCTGTAGACCCCCATTTCCTGTTCACATTATTGTATCTTACACAGTTATCTACTAATCTCCTCTGAATACAGCAAAATTAAATTAAATTCAGAATGTTGTGTTTGTTATCAGCATATCGGTCCATATAATATATGGAAAATTTTATATTCGCAACGAGGAAATCAAGCTTTACCTATTTGTTTTACCTCTTGTTATTTTACACCACCACCACAATATTTGTTTTTTTTATTCGTTTATGGTTTTTTGACCAGTTTTCCAATCATTTTTCGCAGACAGCTGATTCATTGTTTGCTCGAATCGGGCTAGAGCATCTTCGGCTATAAATACAGTACAACAGAACAATTTGTGGTTCTGGCAAAACTTAAGCTTAAGCGAATAAAGAATAAATAAAGGAAAGAAAAGTTTCGACACAGGCGGGAATCGAACCCTATATATATAAAATAAATATATACATAAATTATGTATTCTTTATTTATTAGCAATAATCCCCACATGAGGTTTTCATGAACAAAAAGATTTAAATTAAGCTTAAACGGTTTATTTTAAACCATGTACCACAACCCAATCTACAAATACTTATATACCTATATACTTTTTACATACCACGCTCGTCTGTTTTCATGATCAGCTGCTGCGGACCTGTAAATTCACGAATATCGTAAATTCGGTATGAAAAGTTTTTTTTGTATTTATTAAATATTTTTATTCGATGGCAAACACAAAAATAAGAGACCAATTTGAATATTTTTCATTTAAATTTACTAATTGCAAAGTTATGATTTTTTAAATATTGTTCAACTTTTACACTTAATGACGTCATCGATTTCAAAAATCACGTAGCGACATGCAAATTAAGCGGAACTTTTTGGTAAAAATGTTGCTGACTGCAAAAGTTTTCTCGAAATGGTGATCTCAAATAATATTATTACGTGATGTATTTAAATAAAGCTATGATTATCGATATTTTATTGATTGACTGCTAAAACTAATGTCTTTGAAAAAACATTAAAGGTCAAACACCGCTACAGTTTTTTTGATTAAATAAAGGTCATCAAAACTTGATTTGATTTCATTTCAAGAAAATATTATTCAAAATAATAATATCTCGAAATGGTTTTGTAATCACCATCACTTTTGTAAAACTTTGCATACCGAATTCTCGGTAATCGAGCCAAAGCTGGATAGAAGCTAGTAATTCGGCCATAATCCACCTCGCAGGCCTAGTGCAGTTTGGCTGACTAAAGAGTGCTATCGTGATAGAAGCTTGGAGCGATGGTAACTAGTAGATTGCTATCACTCTTTGAATCACGAAACCGTCTTAATTTTTGATGTTCAGATAATTAAGCCTGCAAAATTATATCAAAATGACAAATTTACTTTGCGAGCAACCAAATATTCAAGATCAGTATTGTTTCTACCTCATGCTGATTTATGTTTTAGCGTAACTTTAGCTTTATCGACTAATAAATAAAGAATAAATAAAGGAAAGAAAATTTTCGATACAGGCGGGATTCGAACCCGCGATCTCACACATGAGGTTTTCATGAACAAAAAGATTTAAATTTAGCTTTGTCGGTTTTGTTTTTAACATTCACAATAAACAAATCTACAAACAGTGATAGTTTTTTTTTACATACCATGCCCGTCTGTTTTTCCGTCTGTTTCAGGAAATTAAAATAAAGTTCAAACTAATAAATTGGGTCCACTTAACACCTAAGACTTCCGTATTGTAAGTCAATCGCTCTACTTCTAGACCGTGGAGGTTCTTATACGTCAGCTTCAATAACAGTATTTGTTCTACCTTATGTTTTATAGTGTGTTTCATGCCGTTTAGTATCGGCTTAGAATAGCACTACCCATTTCTTTCTTCAGTGGGTGTACATGAGAGGCGACTAACGGTATTGGGCCTTTTAAGGGATTCTTGGGCGATGCGGTTGGAGACCCATCATCAACAACCTTTATTTTACCATTTTTCGCACGCATCTTCCAAAAGTAGCTAAGAAATTTCTAATTCCTTAGCCCTGGCTGCCCCTTCTCGGGATAAATAGGTATGTATGTTCTTTTGACATACCATGCTCGTCGGTTTTCATGATCTGCTGCTCCAGACGCAGACCTGTAAATTTACAGAAATTAATATTTAAAACTGTCACTTAGTTACTGTTAGGCGTTTCCAACATTTACATTCTATCTGAAAAGGTAGACAAGTGGCCGTCCGAATTAGTTAAAAATTCGGAGGTAGGAAACGCAAACACTACTTGAACATGTAAAGAAAAAAAAGAAACAAAGGATAGAGAAATTTCGCGCTGGATGCCAACTGACACTGTAGCTCAGTTGGCAGAGCGACGGGGGCGTATACCCGAAGGTCGCGGGTTCGAACCCCGCCAGTGTCGAAATTTTTCTTTCCTTTAATAACATCTTTTATTTATGATGTTTTTGGAAGTTGTGTAGGGAAAAGATGGCAAAATACAGGATTATTGATAGTAGGTATTAATGACACTCAGCAATGAGAACGCCGTATCGTAAGTCGACATTGAAGAGCTTATTTGTTATTTTATTTATAAGCAGCAATAGAACTCTTTTTACATACCAGGCTCGTCTGTTTTCATGATCAGCTGCTGCAGACGCAGACCTGTGAATTTACAAGAATTTAAACAAACCTACTCTGAATAAAGCAAAGTAAAATGAAACTCAAAACATGGTTTTTGTTACTCGCATATCATATTGATATTTGGCCACCATGCATGCACCAGTACGAGTTGGCAGACTAACGACTTCTACCATGATAGTAAAATGAAAACTCAGAGATTTCTGCAAACTAAAAAAAACTGCGTAAAATATTTTATATCATCCTTTCAAAGTATTTACTTCCACTATCCATGCATTTTTTATGCTTCTAAACCAATATTTGTAATATATTTGCCAATCCTCTGCAGATAGCTAATCTACTACTGACTCCACCGCAGCTAGCGCAACTTTTGGCAATGAAAATTGAATCCCTTGAAATTTTGTTTATAGAAATTCTTAGCGACCTGGGTAGCTGGGAGTGGCAATTACTATAGGCGCAGCAGGAACTGCCGACTAAATAGTTATTTTCGTGTAATAGGTAATTTAGCCTGAAGTATCCTATTAAACTGTGTTTAATTTTACAAATTTAATAAGTGAGCCATCTCTGCGAATTGAAGCTGGGTCCTCCGTATCGTGGGTTAAACGCACGCGCACAATGCCAGACCGAGGAGATTTTTACAATTCAGTTTCAAGACGAGTATTTATTATATCTCATGTAATTTTATATTCTTGCATATTTCCAGCTTTTTCAGTTTTGTTTAATACCATAATACACAAAAGAACCAAATCTACAAACACCAATAGAACTTTTTTACATACCGCGCTCGTCTGTTTTCATGATCGGCTGCTGCAGAGGCAGACCTGTAAGTTCATAAGATGAAAAAAAATTATCTCAATATAGTCAAGTAAAATCAAGTTCATTAAAAAATGTATGCAGTTTTGATAAATTTTACAGAGTTGACATCAATTTGAAAAACCTACTCGCAATAAAGTTAAGAAAAATAAATTTCTAACGAATAATTAAACGTCAGTTTTGATAAATTTGACCCAATTGCAATTGTTTCGTCTAGTTGTGTCCCTACTAAACTAGGAAATAGTATCTCTTATTCATAAAAAAAAAATCTCTTAATCAGCTTTGTTCAGGTCAAAAACGGCTGTTCAGGTATTTTTATATCCATACATACTTTGATATAATCAAGACGTTATTTGCTGTGTAGTGTCGGCTTAGAATAGCACTACCCCATTTCTTCCGGTGGGTGTACGTAAGAGGCGACTAACGGTATTGGGGCTTTTAAGGAATTTTTGGGCGATGGAGACCCATCACCAATAGTGTTGCCCAAATTCAGTCTTGGTCTTGCAGTCTTGGTCTTGTTCTTGCGTTTTTGCAAGACCATGACCAAGAACAAGACCGCGTATTTTTAGCAAGACCAAGACCAAGACTGACCGTGCAAGACTTGAGCAAGAACAAGACATAGCCTGCAAGACGTTTGCGTCTTGCAGCTAGGACTTAGCGCTATTTCACTGAGTAGTTAGGTGTAACAGTTCGCTGGATAGGTAGGTACGCTTAGGAATTCTATGAGATGCAAAAAACTGTATCAAAGAATATGAAAAACTGGGACCTATGCGCATTACGACTAATACCATAAACATAGCGAATAAAAATATTATTAAAATCAAACTGAGTGCATGCATAGTTATGTTTTAACCATCGGCACTTTGATAATGCGGCATCAAAGGTTTTGTACTTACTTCTCAAAGAAATTTGCCGCTTTTCGGAAGTACATGGTTATAATACACGCGCCGGCGGCTTCTTTTGAAATCTAAAACAATCGTTGCCGCCAAGCCGAAATCATAACATTTGACACTATTTGATTGCCGCCATAGGGCGTTGCGTAGGTATACTCATGCAAAATAATTTTGAATTTTTTTACACGCTTTATATTATTGTTTGATTTGCGGCGGCATCCTTATCATAGAGCCGGCACGTGGCGAGCCGGCGCGGTAGAAAGCAAGGAAACGTACTATAAATAAAGGAATTATTTTAATTCCAGTTACTTCCATGGAAAACGACATATAGGTCAGTTGATTTTTCGAATTTCTTATCAAATCTTCAGTTATTTATTAATCTGCTTGATCTTTACTATGGCTATATTCATTCAAGCTCACAATGTTCCAATTATAATACGTTTTTCTAGGATTTAAAGTAAACTTTAATAAATAGTAATAGACTAATAGGTAATTGCAAGACTTGCAAGACTCTTGCTGCAAGACCAAGACCAAGACCAAGACTGGGAGCGCAAGACCAAGACCAAGACCAAGACCAGGTGTATTGGCGCAAGACCAAGACCAAGACTGGCTAAGTCTCGTCTTGTTCTTGCGTTTGGGCAACACTAATCACCAACAACCTTTATTTTACCATCTTTTCCCACGCAACTTCCAAAAGTGACTGAGGAATTTTTAATTCCTTAGCTCTGGCTACCCCTTCTAGGGATTTATAGCCGTGAGTATATGTATGTATGTATTTAAGATAATCATCTAGAAACATGTGCCAGGATAGTCTCTTCCTACTCCAATGAGGATTAATGGCGTAAATATAAGTTTTCCCGATAAGCAAAGATTTTTATCGATTGTTACAATACGGTACCTGTCGGAAAATACTGCGTCATCCTGATAAGCCAACATACCTAATTTAGTATCAACAAGTTTAACATTGAGTGATGCAAATTTATCACAACTCTTGTGTTTTGTATTTTATACAAATTGTCCACCACATTGATATTCTGTTTATTTTCGTTTAAAGATAATTATAGAAAATGTATGACCAATTAAAAAACCATGCATAGCAACTGCAACAATGCTATTAGACAATAGCAATAATACCGTAAAAATGACAAATGTTTTTTTTTAATAACATACCTTGATCTTGCAGAACCTGACCTGTAAAATCACGAGAATTTTGAAAACAATATCAATTACAGGGCATGATAGAATATATATGGTTTTTTTACAGGTCTAAAATTTTAAACTCGTTATGCTTTACTAATATTAATAAATTTCTTCGCTTAATTCCGCTAAATATTATAATATTCCGCTTAATATTTAGCGGAATTAAGCGAAGAAATTTATTAATATTAGTATTGCTATGGATTTCCGCAAAGTAACGCCTGATTCAATCCAATATCATTATGCTTTGGTTATTTATATACTAGCTGACCCGACAGACTTAGTACTTCACTCTTAACTCGAGAGAGATGCCCTCGTAGCGTGCTCTCGGATCCCGACGACCCGGTCACCTGCGAGCTTAAGGCCTCAGAGGCCACCAACGCTCACGGACAAAGAACACATCATTCGAGACACCGACCTCACCGGCGAGGTCGAAGAACCCCAAATTAGAACCACCCTTGCCACCTTGTATGACATAAGCCTCCCGCTTGGTCACTCTGTTAGGGCTTCTTTCTCCCTCTATCTGATTTAGCTTAGGTACACTCCTTTGCACCCTCAGGGCGGCCCCCAGCTGCCCGGCACACATAAAGTCATGCTGAAGCCGCACAGGCCACTGGGCCAACAGCAGCCAATCCATTCGTAAAAAAAAGACTTCTTACTGTAAATTTGCATATGCCAAACTTTAGGCGTTTTTTCCGGTACTCTGAGTTCAATCAAGAGTGAATATTTTATTGGTCAATTTTTTCCGGGATAAAAAGTATTCTATTTGATAATTGGGGTCATTATCTAGCATTCTGCTAAATTTGATTCATATACATTCTGTAATTGAGAAGCCTTTTCACCTCAAACACACATCCAAACCTCTAAACTTTCACATTTATAATATTAATAGGATACACAAGGAAGGTTTTTTGTATTTCGATGAAGTTTTCATGCTCATTAATCTTTGACAACTTACTGTTGTTTTAAATCACTATCTATCAATATCACTTTTCAGCAGTGTTTAAGTTTCGTGCGTGGCATTAATAGTTTCACTAAACAGACATAAAATTTTGAAACTTGATTTCAAGTTTCAAGGTAAACGAAAATGCATCCTTGCTACTGAATCAAAGGAAAAGAATGTCAGAAGAAACAGTAAAACAAGAAATAAAAATTAGAGTCCTTTCAAAACTAAAGAAAATATATGAGCAGTGATAATAACTAATAAATAAAGGAAAGAAAAATTTCGACGCAGGTGGGAATCGAACCCGCGACCTCGGGTATACGTCCCCGTCGCTCTGCCATTGAGCTACTTTATCCCGAGAAGACAGGCCTTAAAGTCTATTTTACAAAATGTATTTTTAATTTTAAAAAAATGTGTGCCTTATAAAGATGTACATGTAAAACAAACTCACGCTGCGGATCTTAACGACGCGTCTGATGCAGCTTCCTCGTCGTCACTGCCAAAACAAACAAATTTCAAATAATTAAAGAACACAACGAAAGATAAAAATAAACCAATATTTTTTTCTGCCGACAAAGGTGATGAGGTCTTTCAGAAAAGTTTGTAATGTAAGGTTATCTGATCGTGTTAGAAATGATGTGATTCGTGAAAGGTGCGGCGTGAAAGATGATATTGTAAAAAAGATAGAAAAAGGAATGTTGAGATGGTTTGGGCACACAGAGAGGATGGATGGTATTAAATTGGTGAAGGAGATCTATAGAGCCAATGTGGAAGATAATGTGAGTAGAGGAGGTCCACGGAAGACACACGTCGACCAAATTGAGTGTGTGCTCAAAAAGGCCGGCGTCCGAAGTACGAAGAATAAAAGAGCATGTATGAAAAGATTGATGGATGTAAACAAAGCTAGAGAGGTTTGCCAGGATCGTACAAAGTGGCGATCAATAGTCTCTGCCTACTCCAATGGGAAATAATGGCGTGAGTATATGTATGTGTGTATGTATGTATGTATGTATTTAGTTTTTAAGCAAATCAGTTTAATTTATTGGACATCTACCGAACATGTTTTTAATCCAGCAAATCTTTCCATTAATGGGTTGTCTGGAAGAGATCGCTCTTAGTGATAAGACCGCCAGTTGTACTTTGGCTTTTATACCGATCTTATTTGTAATTGTTGTTTTTATTTTGTAATGTGCAATAAAGAGTTTTATTATTATTATTATTATTATTATGTAAAGGTGATGATGAAATGATTTAAGTTCGTAGTTTTGGTGCTCGAATAAATGAGTGATTAATGCATTTGATTGAAATAATAGCATTCAGAATTGGTAAGGAGCGCAATCTTCTTTTTTGTACACATACATACATATACTCACGGTTATAAATCCCTAGAAGGGGTAACCAGAGCTAAGGAATTTGAAATTCCTCAGCCACTTTTGGAAGCTGCATGGGGAAAAGATGGTGAAATAAAGGTTGTTGGTGATGGGTCTCCAACCGTATCGCCCAAAAATCCCTTAAAAGCCCCAATACCGTTAATCGCCTCTTACGTACACCCACCGGAAGAAATGGGGTAGTGCTATTCTAAGCCGACACTACACAGCACCATTTTTGTACTCATAGTAAAGTAACACCGAGATCAAAAATAACAACTTCTAATAAGAACTCAAGTGGATTTGATAGATTTATTTGCAACTATTCTCTTGCTCTCTGAAGTTAAATTCATATCACTAACGCAATTATTTTTTTATTTTTTTCTATGATAGACATTAAATTCTGCGAAGGATGGAAGTAACTTATTGAAAGATATATAAATAGCCAAATAAGGTTTAAAACTCAAATACCTTAGCCTCAATGTAATTTCGCTGTCCCTCTTCAAATCAACATTGAGTAGCAGAGGCTGTTTTATGGATCGTTCTTGCTCCCTAAAACAAAATAATGAATTATTACATAGAAGTGAAAGGAACCGATTGCCACGTTCGAGCCATTTAATAAAAAGTTTATAACGTCAAAAAATTAATGCGACCATTTTTTTTTTATATTGACACCCACACGAGGAAACATCGTAAGGAAACCCACATGGCCGAGTTGTACTTAGCCATGTGACAGTATATTTGTACAAAACAGCAATAAGCCCGCCCTCTATCACGTGTGTAAAGCAAAACTTGGGTATTCTGAACTCCAGGTAACAATGCCACGTGATTTTCAGAAGTATTAATACCTCTGCCAAACCTTTCGGGGTGATACGGCTAATTGATTTGAGCTAATTTTGAAAAATTAACTATTAAAAATAAATAGCTTTATTGCTAAATAGAAAGTGGTATTACTCTCTGGCTCCACAGACGGTGCCGCTGGGGTTCGCGTTCACAGCAGCGACCAGGACGAAGAGACAAGTCGGCAGAAACATCTTCATTCTTATAGACCTGCAAAAATAATAAGAACAGTTACTATTAAACAGGCATTTTTGTGTTTATAACAAAACATAACCATTATACATACATTAGATTTTAAAGATTAAAGATTATTTATTTTATCCATCAATCTTTTCATACATGCTCTTTAATTCTTTATACCACGGACGCCTGCCTTTTTGAGCACACTCTCAATTTGGTCCAAGTGTGTTCTCCGTGGTCGTCCTCTTCTAACATTACCATCCACACTAGCTCTCTAGATCCCTTTTACGAATTTTCTATCATCCATCCTCTCTATATTCCCAAACCATCTCAACATTCCTTTTTCTACCTTTCTTACAATATCATCTTTCACACCGTATTTTTCACGAATAACACTATTTCTCACTCCGTCACATAATCTAACATTACATTTTTTTCTGAGGGACCTCATCTCTACTGCGTTCAATCTGCTCTCATGCTTCTTCTGCCACACCCAACATTCGCTTCTTTACAGAAGCGTTGGAACAAGAACAGCATCATGCACAGCCATTCGGATCTTTTCAGACACCGATTGACTGGTCATTAGGCCGTTCATTGCTCCATTTACCGCATTACCCTTTTTACTCTTCTTTCAATATTGGATTGAATCAGGCGTTACTTTGCGGATATCCACAGCAATACTAATATTAATAAGTTTCTTCGCTTAATTCCGCTAAATACCTGCAGCCTTCATGCAACATGCACTGTGCTCCACCCGCCCACCCACTGACAAGAAATCGAAAAGCAGATAATGCACCACACACACACCCACAAGCGAAAACCACAGACAACCACAAACATGCGACGCGTTTCGACTCAACACGAGTCATTGTCGAGCAGTAGACAGTTCGGCAGCTGACCACCGAGTCTTGACTCACGGTGTAATTAGTCTTCTTTCAATGTCTTCATTATATTTTCCATCCCTTGTAAACAAACTTCCCAGATATACAAACTCCTGCACCTGTTCCACATCCTTCTTACAAAAACCATCGTTCTTACAAAAGACTCACATGCAATATTCATCATCTCTTGCAACTCTTCTGCCGATGATGCAAGTAGCGCTTGATCGTCAGCATACAAGAGGCATTTAATGATGAATCCACCTATTCTTAGTCCATAATCACTTTCACGCAACTCTGTCAAACAGTCATCCATGAACAAATTGAAGAGCCACGGAGAAGCTACACATCCCTGTCGGACAACCCTAGAGATTCCGAACCAGTCAGTGTTTTCCTCGGTTACTCTTACACATGCACTAGAATCCTCATAGAGTGATACCAATGTACGTATAAGTTGACTCCCCAAGCCGAACTTGGATAACACCTCCCATAAACATTTTCTTACCACCCTATCATACGCCTTCTCTAAATCAATCAAGGAGCAATACACCTTTTGGTTCTTAGCTAAGAACTTTTCGGTGATGCTCCTTAGAGAGAAGATTTGATCTATACATCCCATTCCTGTCCTAAATCCCGCTTGCACATCCCATATTTTCTCATCAGTTTCATTCATCACTCTTTCAATTAGTACCTTTGCGTACAATTTACCAACAATGCTGAGTAAGCAGATGCCGCGGTAGTTTTTCGCCTCCTGGTGTGACCATTTCCTACCTTTATCATATTTTTGGCTTTAAATCCCAGAAAGGGTTAGGGAACTTCAGAATTAGAATTTCTGAATATTTATAAGGCTGAGTTTCTGCACTCACTCACGAATAGTACTTACCCAATTCTAACAGTAGGAATCGTATGAGAGGACCTACGGTTTAGGAACTTTTGAGTGTTTCTTGGGTTTGGGGAAACGCATCACCATTCTTTCTTTATTTTACAATGTCTTTAATAGAATAGTATGGGATTTTTAACTTTGATTACATTCAGTAGGTTGTTTCTTATGCTAGTTTACTCTTAGAAAAAATTATAACGAATAAGTCAGAATTTTATTACAATGTTAAGACATTCGCCATTGGAATATAGTAGCACAACAAGGAAAGTTGCCGTGTAGTGCCGGCTTAGAATGTCATTACCCCTTTCTACCCACGGGTGTCGTAAGAGGCGACTAAGGATATTGGACATTTTGTAGTTGTTTTATTTCTACCATCTTGTCCACTATCAACTTCCAAATGTGGCTGAGGAATTTTTAGGACTGAAGCTCTAGGTGCCCCATTTTGGGATTTATGGCCGTGAGTATATGTAACAAGGAAACAAGAAAGATTAGTATCGCATTTTTTTTACATACATACATATACTCACGGCTATAAATCCCAAGAAAGGGGTAGCCAGAGCTAAGGAATTAGAAATTCCTCAGCCACTTTTGGAAGGTGCGTGGGGAATAGATGGTGAAATAAAGGTTCTTGGTGATGGGTCTCCAACCGCATCGCCCAAAAATCCCTCAAAAGCACCAATACCGTTAGTCGCCTTTTACGTACACCCACCGGAAGAAATGGGGTAGTGCTATTCTAAGCCGACACTACACAGCAGTACATTTTTTTTATATATCAAAATTGTCTTACCTTTGAGACCTTAGGCTAGAACGAGATATTTCACAATGAAGTCCAAACAATATTACTTGTTTTATATACACATTACATATGACACGCTATCGTAACTAATGCAATGGAATATAATACACGCTGTTTATAGAAAATGCGTGGTTCATTGCAATTGATTTTACTAAAATGTCGATGTTTTCTTAATGTGTACTCAGATTAACAATCATTGTAATCATTAATACATTGTATACACTAACAGTGTTATTTTATCAAATGTTGTTACTGTAGATTTTTTATTGTTGCTGTGCTCCAACGGGCGTAAGTAAATTAGTTTAGTTAACATCCTCATTGGTAAGCTCTCTTGAGTTTATGATGATGATAAGTACTTACTTTGGTATTTTCTAAGATTTTCACGATTGCACATTATAATTGAAACAACTATTGATTTTTGGATATTTTAATCGCGTGTTATTACATTATTTTTAAAGCCCGACGTTTCGAAAACTTTTCAGTTATCATGGTCACGGGAAGACTGAGGTGTTATTTGTTATTATACAGTACTATAAAATTATTAATACTAACTACCTTCACAAAATTTTAAGTTACATTTGCGTTTAATTTTTGCTATGTACAAAAAGAGCTAATGTTATCTGGAGTCTTGCTAGTGTCTTCCCTCGCTTAGTTGTGCTTATGATCGGGTTCCAAGCAGGTGGTAATTGCCAACCACCATCTCTATTGAAGTTTGGATGTTTCTTTGATTTGATAATGTAATAACACGCGATTAAAATATCCGAAAATCAATAGTTGTTTTAATTATAGTTACTTTCTTTACTACTTTATTTTAAGTATAGACTTACTTCGGTACTTTGTATTTTTTTGTTTTAACGATATGCCGATTACTTTACTGGTTTGAATAAAATGAGCATAAATTAATTCTGGCATACATAATATTCTCAAAAATTTATGGTGTCTGAAATTTTTGGCTAGGACGAGTTGAAATGACCATTAGTTTTATATTTTGTGAGAATCGTATACCTCGATCACATAAAGTGAATAAATTCCTCGGCCTTCTTTTGCAAGACAAATACCATATGGACAGTATCTGCTGTACCCCACAATATGCATTACGTACAATACTATGAAAACAGCTACAATAAACAATATGAGCTTTTTCATATTCCCATCCCAATTTAAAAAGATCAATAATAGGGATCAATAATTCTTACATACATGCATATACTCACGGCTATAAATCCCTAGAAGGGGTAGCCAGAGCTAAGGAATTAGAAATTCCTCAGCCACTTTTGGAAGTTGAGTGGGGAAAAGATGGTAGAATAAAGGTTGTTGGTGATGGGTCTCCAACCGCATCGCCCAAAAATCCCTTAAAAGCCCCAATACCGTTAGTCGCCTCTTACGTACACCCACCGGAAGAAATGGGGTAGTGCTATTCTAAGCCGACACTACACAGCAACTACTTAGCACTACTTAGCTCTGGCTACCCCTTCTAGGGATTTATAGCCGTGAATGTATGTATGTATGTATGTTGAATTTTAATTATTGTTGAGTAATATATCATATATATATTTTTTATTAATTATCGATAAAACTATATAATCAAAAACATTGTTTTTATTTTGTATTTCAAACAATATCAAAATTTAAATATTATTACATTAAATTATTCAATCAAACCTTCAATTATTTATATTTTATAATTATTTATGCATGCATTAGGGATTTTTGGGCGATGCGGTTGGAGACCCATCACCAACAACCTTTATTCTACCATCTTTTCCCCACTCAACTTCCAAAAGTGGCTGTGGAATTTCTAATTTCTCAGCTCTGGCTACCCCTTTTAGGGATTTATAGCCGTGAGTATATGTATGTATGATATGCATGCAACATTCCAAAAGAAGACTAAAACTATTTATTCTTAGGTTTAGGTTTTTAAGTAACTTTTCACATCCACATTTATTTTTGCAACATAAGATTTTTTATCTAATGTAGGAGTAAAAGTTGTTCTTAAATTATAATATCAAAAACAAAAATAAATAAATTGATTAATTATAAATGGATATATTGTTATTAATTATTTCATATGATGTTGAACTGTGTGAACGCTTAATAAAATAAATAAATAAAAGTTTTGCCCGGAGAAAAAAATAATAAAACATGATGCTATTAAAAAAAACTGTTTAAACTAAACTTTTTAGGCGATAACTTGTTAAAATTGTTACCAATATTGTTACCAATAAATCGTTAGTGACCCATCACTAACGATTTATTTATATCACAATATTTTCCCCGCCCATCTCCAACATCCAAAAGTGGTAGCTTAGTGGAATTTTCTATTCTCATACTCATTCATTCATTCATTCATATACTCACGGCTATAAATCCCTTCACGGGTTAGCCAGGAAAAGATGGTAATAATAAATGTTTTTGGTGACGGGTCTCCAACCACATCGCCCAAAAATCACTTAAAAGCCCCTATACCCTTAGTCGCCTCTTACGATCACCCACGGGTAGAAATGGGGTAGTGTTATTCTAAGCCGACACTACACGGAAAATTCTCATACACTGACTACCTTTTCATGATGTTTTTTTTTAAACCACCCATTTGGAAACTACTCTGGTTTCAACTTCAGCTGTATAGTGTCATCTTATAATAACACTACCTGACTTCTTCCGGTGGGTGTGCGTAAGAGGTGACTAATGGTATTTTAAGGGATTTTTGGGCGATGCGTTTGGGGACCCATCACCAACAACCTTTATTTCACCATCTTTTCCCCACGCAACTTCCAAAAGTGGCTGAGGAATTTCTAATTTCTTAGCTCTAACTACCCCTTCTAGGCATTTAAAGCCATGAGTTTAATGTATGTATGTACGTTACTAAACTGATTGTTCTCTTTGTATTTAGGACAAACTTGATTGGTTGCTTGACTTATAACAAGTTTGGTTGGTCAGAAATCGACAAATTTTATTTTCATAAATAAAAGATGTTATTAAAGGAAAGAAAAATTTCGACACTGGCGGGGTTCGAACCCGCGACCTTTGGGTATACGCCCCCGTCGCTTGCCCGAAGCCCGAAGGTCGCGGGTTCGAACCCCGCCAGTGTCGAAATTTTTCTTTCCTTTAATAACATCTTTTATTTATGAGTAATAATCCCCACATGAGGAATTCATGTCAAAAAACATTAAATTTTATTTTATTAAAAGAACATATTACGCACAAATAAAGAACCAATGCGAATAAGGTCATACGTTTATTTGGCAACAATAGAGCAATACAGGGTATGTATAAACTACACTGTTCACGGTGCCTCAGTAAATTCTCAAATTGAAACAAGCATGAATTCCTAACTGCTAAATTGAAAATAGGATTTTCACAAGTGATTACACGCGCAAATTATAACAACAATATTGCTGCGATTTGAGTAACAAATAAGCGATTTTTTTGATATACTATTGGAAAACTATGAACTTCAAACATTAAAAAAATAAGATTACTACATACAAACATATAATCACGACTATAAATCCCTAGAAGGAGTTGCCAGAGCTTCACATTCAGAAAATTCTTCAACCACTTTTGGAAGTTAAGTGGGGAAAATATTGTAAAATAAAATAAGTATTATGTAATAAGATTATTCTTCAATGTTTTTAACCAATGAATGAATTACATATGATGATGCTGCTAAATTCTAAAGACGCCGGAGTCAGAAAAGTGGCTTATCCGAAATAGCCGGGATCCCAGTACTGACGTTCTACGGTAGGTGTTGGTTTTAGATTATACTCTTTCAGAATTTCTGTCACATTCTGCATCAGACGATCAGCAAATGACCTGAAAACATACAAACATATGAACATATTACTCACATTCATACATATACTCACGGCCATCAATCCCTAAAAGGGGTAGCCAGAGCTTCAGAGCTAGAAACTCCTCGGCCTCATTTGGAAGTGTATAGGGGACAACATGGTAGAAATAAATTATCGTTAATGATGGATCTCCAACCACATCGCCCAAAAACCACTCTAAAAGCCCCACATCGTTTGTACAGTACTCACGTCACGTCATTAGTTCCCATAGCATTTGGTAGTGACTGTCGATCATATATGCCCTTTTATCATTCACAGTTCGAACGATTGCAAGCGCCTTCCCTAAATAATTTAGTTAAATACCTAAAGTAACATTTTTCAAACGAGAAAGTTAACTTCTTTTCGTTAGGTATTTGTAGTACTGAGTTTATCAAACTCTAAACTCAAACGATTACGATTTTTTTTATTTTTTTTTGTTTTTATACCGGGGGGAAATCCTCCAAGGATATCCCGCCTCTCAAGAGAGCGGCAGGGGTATGTCAGACTTTTACTGACTAAAACCCCCCGGTTTTGGTGCTGCTGGCCCTGCGGCCTATGCGGCGTCACCATGACTTTTGTTGCCGGGCGGCTGAAGGCGGCCCTGGCACGGCAAAGGAGTTTACCTAAGCTAAGTCGGGTAGGGAACGTTTACGAAGGGTTTGGCAGGGGTACTTATACTTCAGAACATCACGTGACACTGACACCTGATGTTCTAAGTACCAACATCATGCTTGGACAGTGTACTCACGTGATAGAGGGCAGACCAATCGCCATCTTCATGAAATGCGAGTGTTTTACCCAGTGAGCTATCACGGTGGTTTTATCGCGTTTGTCAAAGGTTAGAGTTTATCCAGATGTAGTAAACGTGTACAAGGGATAGATTAAATTACTAATTCGACGATTAAAACGCCATCCCCAAGGTATAACTGCTATAATAAAGTAACCCGTTTGGAATCAGAAAGTAACGGACACTGACATAAAATTTTTAGTGGTAGTTTAATTTAGTTTAGTGGTTTGCTGTGTAGTGTCGGCTTAGAATAGCACTACCCCATTTCATCCGGTGGGTGTACGTAAGAGGCGACTAACGGTATTCTGGCTTTTAAGGAAATTTTGGGCGATGCGGCTGGAGACCCATCACCAACATACTTTATTTCACCATCTTTTCCCCACTCAACTTTCCAAAAGTGGCTGAGGATTTTTTCATTCCTTAGCTCTGGCTACCCCTTCTAGGGATTTATAGCCGTGAGTATATGTATGTTTGAATGTATGGTAGTTTAATACTAATTTGTTGACTGATGACTTGGTGAAGGTCGTGAGAGGCCGTTGGATGGATGAAAACAGAACCTTGAGGCACTAAAGGTTGAATTTACTACTTTACAGACTTACTTTTCAGAGTCCGGACGCTGACGGTATTCGTAATTATATTCACTGTAATAAATGATAAAAAATATATAATTATATACTGATATAGTACACCATGCGAAAACTGAATATATTTTAATATAACTTGATGATCTCTAATATTCTATTGAACAATATAGATGAAAAAAAATATTCAACCATTAAGCATTCAGTATGCCTATTTATATTTTCATGTAGATGCCACTAAAATTACAAGATAATAAACCGATTTTACTGCGATATCAGTTTTTATTTCAATGACAAGATTTTTATTGCCTTGCCATACAAAAGCTACAGTTTGTAAGAACATCATAGGTGACAATAACATTACTAGAATGTTTTTGTTCATGAAAACCTCATGTGAGGATTATTACTAATAAATAAAGGATAAATAAAATACATCCTCCTCATCATACAAAATACTCCGAATTTGTAAAAACATCGGAGGTAGGTAACGCTAACACAGCAGTGTGTGGTAAGTATAAAAAGTGTAAAAGAAACAAAGAAATGAAGAATTTCGCATTAGTAACCACTTGACATTATAGCTCAATTGGCAGAGCGACGGGGGCTTATACCCGGAGGTCACGGGTTCCATCCCCACTAATGTCGAAGTTTTTCTCTCTTTTATTTATAAGAAATAAAAATTAACCGTGATAGCCCAGTGGGTAGAACACTCGGTTATCGTGCAAACGACTAGTGTTCAAATCTTGGGTCGGGCCTACACCAATTTGTCTTTTCTAAAGTCATATGTGTGGTTCATTTATCATGGTTGTTAACGGTGAGGGAAAACATCGTGAGGAAACCCACATGGCTGAGTTGTACTTACTCATGTGACAGTGTATTCGTACAAAACGGCGATAGGCCTGCCCCCTATCACGTGAGTACACTGTCCATGCAATACGTGGGTACTCTGAACACCAGGTGACAAAGTCACGTGATGTTCAGAAGTATTAGTACCTCTGCCAACCCCTTCGGGGATATTCGGCGTGAGCGTTTATGTTATGTTAAAAATTATTATTTAATATTTTAGAGAGTTGGTTTAAAAAGCAATAAAACTTACGTGTTAGTATTTATTGTGTGGCGTTCTTCATAATCATACACACTGCAATGAAGAATTAAAACCAACATTTATATAGAATTATATATGACTATTCCCACCGAATAATGGCCTACGCATTGATGAAAGATGATTTTTGATAATGAAAAGGATAAGAAAAGGAATGTTGATAGAAAAAAATGGTTTGGGCACAAAAAGGAGATGGGTGAAAATAAATTGGTAAAAGAGATTTATAGAGACCTATTGAAGGTAATGACAGTAGAAGGTGACCAGAGAGGATACATTAAGATTAAATAGAGTTAATGCTTAAAAAGGCAGGCGTTGGAAGTCTGAAGTATAAAATGGCACGCGAGGGGTTGGCCAGGATCGTTCTAAGTGGTAATTGATAGTCTCTGTCTACTGGCGTGAGTTTAAATAGGTACATATACTCACGACTATAAATCCCAAAGAGGGGTAGCCAGAGCTTCGAAGCTAGAAACTCCTCAGCCACAATTGGCAGTAGATAGGGAATGAGATGGTAAAAATAAAGTATCGTTAGTAATGGGTTACCAACAGCTGCGCCCAGAAATCCCCATACCCTTAGTCGCCTCTAACGACACCCATGGGTTGTAGACGGCAAAATAATTTCATTGAAATTTAAACATGTATGTATGGTAGGTAAGATGTGGCTTCGGAACTAGATACTGCAGGTTTAGGAACCTTTGGGTTTTCTGGTTTTAGGATTTTTCACTGTGAAAGTATAGGTGAATAAAATAAAGAGTGTCATGTGGTTCCATCATAGTTCATATAAACATCCACTTGACTTTAAAAAGACATCTTCGAGAGTACATAAGTCGATGGTCGTATCCAGACCATGGTGGCAGACTACAGGATTGAAGGTAGGCTCGCGGTGAGTACATCATACTGGCTGTGATAATCATAATTTGAATGTTTTTGTTCATGAAAACCGCATGTGGGGATTATTACTAATAAATAAAGGAAAGAAAAATTTCGACACCGACGTGGATCGAACCCGGGACCTTATCATGTGATAATCATACATACATACATATACTCACGGCTATAAATCCCTTAATGGGGTAGCCAGAGCTTTGGAATGAGAAATTCCTCAGCCACTTTTGGAAGTTGATTGGGGAAAAGATTGTTATAATAAATGTTTTTGGTGACGGTTCTCCAACCACATCGCCCAAAAATCACCTAAAAAGCCCCTATACCCTTAGTCGCCTCTTACGATCACCCACGGGTAGAAATGGGGTAGTGTTATTCTAAGCCGCCACTACACGGCAATACGGTGATAATCATGTTGTGATATATTTGTTAGAATGGTTAGACTTACTTAGGTTGAGGTTGTAACAACCGCAGTCCCCTTCCATCAGAAGACAGATAATAAACGTAAACTTCCGTATTAGGTTTCGCGTTGTTGCATATGATTTGTAGTAACACGAGGAGACTACCAACGATGATCCGCATTTTAGCTGAAACATATTTTATTTATCACACACATACACATACTCAAGGCTATAAATCCCGAGGAGGGGTAGCCAGAGCTTCGGATTTAGAAATTCCTCAGCCACTTTTGGAAGTTGAGTGAGAAAAAGATTGTAAATGTTGTAGGTGATGGGTCCCCAACCGCATCGCCCAGAAATCACTTAAAAAGCCCCAATACCCTTAGCCGCTGCTAACGAACACCCACGGGAAGAAATGGGGTAGTGCTATTCTAAACATACTCTCTAATCCTGTAAAAACTGTAAAGGTTGTTTTGAAACTCTATTGAATCTGCTTGGATAATGTAGAAGACTCAAATATATGAAAATAAATGTTTTCTTTATTTTTCTAGCCGCTTTTTTATTTAATTAAAGATGATTTTTTTTTAAATATTTTTTTATGAAATATCCCTCAACATTGTAATATTTTCTTAAAACATATAAAGCCTTATTGGCTGTATATATAAACACATTTTCAATGTATTTGTGCACGTTTTTCCGTCTGTTACTTTCACTGTAGTTGACATAGATTTGAGCGCAGTAGCTGCGTTTTAAGAGATTACTTAAGTCATACATACATATACTCACGGCTATAATTCCCTAGAAGGGGTAGCCAGAGCTAAGGAATTATAAATTCCTTAGCCACTTTTGGAAGTTGAGTGTGGAAAAGATCGTAAAATAAAGGTTTTTGGTGATGGGTCTCCAACCGCATCGCCCAAAAATCCAATAAAAATCCCCAATACCCTTAGTCGCCTCTTACGACACGTGGGTAAAAAGGGGTAGCGACATTCTAAGCCGGCACTACACGGTAAAACTAAAGTCAATTTTGGGTAAATTAGGAATTATATTTTTTTGATCATTTTCCTACTTCCTTCTAAAAGTGGCTAAAGAATTTATATTTCAAGCCTCTGGCTAAACTTTTTGGAATAATAGCTCTGATAATCCATGATTAATCATCTCACTCACACTTGACCATTTTTTTAGTATTAACAATCTTTGCCGTGTAGTGTCGGCTGAGAATAACTCTACCTCATTTCTACCCGTGGGTGATCGTAAGTGGCAACTAAGGGTATATGGGTTTTTTAAGTGATTTTTGGACGATGTGGTTGGAGACCCGTCACTAAAAACATTTATTATTACCATCTTTTCCCCACTCAACTTCCAAAAGTGGCTGAGGAATTTCTCATTCCAAAGCTCTGGCTGCCCCGTTAAGGGATTTATAGCCGTGAGTATATGTAACAATCTTATTTCTTAGCATTAATATAATTTTAAGAGTTGTAACGAACCTGACTGGGGGATCATCGGATGTAAAGTGTGTTAAAATTCACAAAGCACAGAGTTAATAACCAAAATGTTAGAACTAATTAAACTCTCACACCTCAAAATCCTATTTAACAGTTGTTAATTCATTAAGATTAATTAGCACCAACGTAAATGCAATTCGACGAAAGATAAGTAATTTAAAGATAAGTAAGTGTTATTCGTTAAAAGTGTGGTGTGAAAGATGATATTGTAAGAAAGATAGAAAAAGGAATGTTGAGATGGTTTGGGCACATAGACAGGATGGATGATAGAAAATTGGTTAAAGGGATCTATAGAGCTAGTGTGGATGGTAATGTTAGTAGAGGACGACCACGGAGAACACACTTGGACCAAATTGAGAGTGTGCTCAAAAAGGCTGGCGTCCGAAGTATGAAGAATAAAAGAGCATGTATGAAAAGATTGATGGATGTAAACGAAGCTAGAGAGGTTTGTCAGGATCGTGCGAAGTGGCGATCAATAGTCTCTGCCTACCCCAATGGGAACTAATGGTTTGAGTATATGTATGTACGCATAAGTAATTTCGAATTTTCGTTTTGATGCTAGGTATTTACATACATACACTCACGGCTATGAATCCTAAAAAGGTAGCCAGAGATTTAGAATAACAATTCGCTCAGCTACTTTTGGAAGTTCAGCGAAAAGTGTTGTGAAATAAATATCGATGGTGATGAGTGTCGAACTAAATCGCCAAAATAATAATTTAAAAGGCTTTCAGACCCTAACTCGCCTCTTACGAAACCCACGGGTAGAAAAGGGTTGGATAGTCTACACAGCAAAGAATGTGAAATGGTACGAGGGGCATGCCAAAAGAAACTAGATACTGCAAAATTATAAAATCTATTCTTTATTACAAGTATCGATCTTTTCAAAGTATTCACCCTGAGCACGTGTACACTTTTTCATACGTCTGAACCAATTGGAAAATACCTGTGACCACTCTTCTTTAGATACCTCAGAAATCTCGAAATCATAGGCAACCAGCGCATCTTCCTTGCTTTTAAACCTCTTCCCCTTTAAGTAAAACTTACAAGGCGCTAGGTCATGGGAATATGGCGGGTGAGGGAGAATTGACACATTTTTCGAGTTGAAAAAGTCTAGTGTTCTGGCAGACGTGTGCGGCGCCGCATTGTCGTGGTGCCAGAGAAGGTGCCGGATTCCTGACTTCGGTCGCTTGTCACACCAAGCTGATATTACTGTTGGAGCACAAACTGTCACATACCATTTGGAGTTCACCGTTCTTTCATTCTCTAGCACAACAGTAGCAATATGACCCGTTTTGCAGAAAAACGAGGCGACTAAGGAATATATATTATACATAAATTAACTTCTAAATACATAAACATACATACATAAACGGTCACGCCGAATATACCCGAAGAGGTCGGCAGAGGTACTAACACTTTTGAACATCACGTGACTTTGTCACCTGGTGTTCAAAGTACCCACGTTTTGCATTGACAGTATACTCAAGTGATAGGGGGCAGGCCTATCGCCGTTTTGTACGAATACACTGTCACATGACTAAGTACAGCTCAGCCATGTGGGTTTCCCTACGATGTTTTCCCTCACCGTTAACAACCATGATAAATTAACCAATCGTATGTCTTTAGAAAAGACAAATTGGTGTAGGCTCGACCTGGGATTTGAACACTAGTAGTTTGCACGATAACCGGTGTTTTACCCATTGAGCTATCACGGTTGCTATGTAACTTCTTGTTCTTCTTGTAACGTTTTTTTTTGTATTAAAAACTAACTCTAACTTGGGACAAAATAACACACATACATACATACATATACTCACGGCTATAAATCCCAGGAAGGGGTAGCCAGAGCTAAAGAATTAGAAATTCCTCAGCCACTTTTGGAAATTTGAGTGGGGAAAATATTGTAAAAATAAAGGTTGTTGGTGATGGGTCTCCAACAGCATCGCCCAAAAATCCCTTAATGGCCCCAATACCGTTAGTCGCCTCTTACGTACACCCACCGGAAGAAATGGGGTAGTGCTATTCTAAACCGACACTACACGGGACAAAATAACAGTTGAATAAAACAAAACTGTGATGCGAATGACACATTTAATTAATTATATGCTACATTTGAAAAGTCCCCTTCTGTATTCCTTCGCTTCAGTTTTTGTGATAGCTAATCTCAGTATGAATCTATAAGCAAATCCATTTATTCTCGTATCTGAAAAATGTATACGCGAAATAGTTAATTTTACTGTATATAAAAAGTATTCAAGGATGTGATGATAACCTGCGGGACCCGGAGGTCTTGGGTTCGAACTCCCTGAGGGCAACATTTATGGGATAAACATAAATATACATATATATCCTCCTGACTACAACTGTACTACACACAGGACGTAGGAATTAAAAAAATATTGTATCGCTTTTTTTAATGGTAACCCTAAAATGTTTGAGTAGTGACATCTTTTGACTACTTGACTTTCTAAATAGAGATAAATGTCAATTTACATGTGGTCCTGTTTTTTCAAAATGGCGATGGAAGACAGACGTGTCTTGATGTGTGCGCGCAGATGTATGTTTATCGATTTAAATACTTATATATATTGAATTAATTAAATTAATCAAATAGACTGCAAGAATCCGATCTAATGCGATGAAAAATCTTATTAAATATGAAAATAAACCAATAAGAAACCTAAATATTTATTCTAAATGACTTACAGATACATAAATAATATTTGTATGGACAAAAACATGTTTTAAAGTGTACAAGACACAAAACTACGATGCGACGCGATGCGATGCGAATTTCTTGCTGAATAATGAACAAACTCGCATTGCATCGCGTCGCAACGCAGTTTTGTGTACAAGCCCTTATCACCCACTTTATAACCAATCTGCATATAAAAAATATAAAATAATATAAGGTAATTCGTTTACAAACATCGAATAACTTTATATGTCCAAAAGTGGCTGAAGCTTTTTTGCTTTTATATCCGTGGTTTAAGCATATCTTTTATACTAAATTTATTATGCTGTGTAGTGTCGGCTTGAAATAGCACTACCCCATTTCTTCCGGTGGGTGTACGTAAGAGGCGACTAACCGTATTGGAGCTTTTGAGGGATTTTTGGGCGATGCGATTGGAGACCCATCACCAACAACCTTTATTTCACCATCTTTTCCCCACGCAACTTTCAAAAGTGTCTGAGCAATTTCTAATTCCTTAGCTCTGGCTACCCCTTCTGGGATTTATAGCCGTGAGTATATGTGTGTAAAATTATTAATGTTTCCGAAGCGGGTACTAGACGAGCGGCTAAATTACAAAACTCTTAAAAAAAGGAAAGCCAACGTATTGGGAAACCCACTCATAAGCTAACCCTTAGAAAGAAAATAAAATAAAAGGATTACATAATGCTAAACCATCAAATTAAAGGGGTTCCGTTTTAAAACCCCTTCCCAGAATCGAAGGGAATAATTTTGATGGCGATTCTCTTTCTATAGATTTTCCTATGTTTTGTGTGTTTTAGCGGCTTAAATATTCAGTCAAATAATAACTGAGAATTCTTAGAAAACCTCGATAGGTCTGCCTCCACGTAATACGCAGTTCAGGCAAAGCATGGGTTCTCTATACACATACATACATAACATACATATACTCACGGCTATAAATCCCTTAACGGGGTAGCCAGAGCTTTGGAATAAGAAATTATTCAGCCACTTTTGGAAGTTGATTGGGGAAATGATGGTAATAATAAATGTTTTTGGTGACGGGTCTCCAACCACATCGCCCAAAAATCACTTAAAAAGCTTCTATACCCTTAGTCGCCTCTTACGATCACCCACGGGTAGAAATGGGGTAGTGTTATTCTAAGCCGACACTACACGGCAATACTCTGTACACCTGGTGACAATAATAACACGTGACTCTCGGAAGTATTAGTACTTCTGCCTTTCTCTCTCTCCCTTCGGGGATATACAACTTGAAAGTCTTAGTTTGAGATTTTGCGGGTGTTTAGGATTTGACTTAGACTTTGGGACGTTTCAAGTATTTTTGGGAGATGTGACTTGAAACCCATCACCAGCCATTTTTTATTTTCCCTTCTTTTCCCTACCTAAAAATAGGTAATTCAAAGGCTCTGACCCTTTTTAGTTTTATAAAGTAAGAGTGTGTATTTGCCGTGTAGTGCCGGCTTAGAATGTCGCTACCCCCTTCTACGCACGGGTGTCGTAAGAGGCTACTAAGGGTATTGGGGCTTTTTATTGGATTTTTGGGCGGTGCGGTTGGAGACCCATCACCAAAAACCTTTATTTTTACCATCTTTTCCCCACTGAACTTCCAAAAGTGTTTAAGGAATTTATAATTCCTTGGCTCTGGCTACCCCTTCTAGGGAAATATAGCCGTGAGTATATGTATGTATGTAATGTGTATTTATGAACATTGGATATTAATGATGTTTAAAAAAAACGTTGTTATTTTAATGGGTGGGTTGAATCTTACTATATATATCTATCATAATTATAGTTGTTATCGTAAATATGGTCCGGGTAGTTAGAAGGCATCAACTCTTGTGGGGCTTCAAGTTCTTGGTAAAGCGGTGGTGAGCGCACAGCACTGCTAGGTAAGAAATCCCAAAACGGTCGTACTCTGAAAATTACAAGGTCTTTGTAAGTAGAGTTGAATTGAGTTCCTATACTAATATTAATAAATTTCTTCGCTTAATTCCGCTAAGTACCTGCAGTGTTCATGCAACATGCACTGAGCACCGCCCCCTCCCACTTACAAGAAAATGAAAAGCAGACAATGCACCACACACACACCCGCAAGCGAAAACCACAGGCAACCACAAACATGCGACGCGTTTCAACTCAACACGAGTCATTGTCGAGCACTGTTGTTAGCGGAATTAAGCGAAGAAACTTATTAATATTAGTATTGCTATCGATTTCCGCAAAGTAACACCTGATTCAATCCAATGAGTTCCTATAATTACATATATGTTTATATATTCTCAAGACAATCAACATAAAATGGGATAGGCGTGATGTTGAAAAGTATTAGTACCTGTGCCAACCCATTCGGGGATAAACGGCGTGTAGGTTTGATTTAAATGCTGATATTAAAATGGTAGTATTGGATTCTGATGATACATACATACATACATATACTCACGGCTATAAATCCCTCAATATAATTCCCCGATAAATTCCTCAGCCACTTTTGGAAGTTGATTGGGGAAAAGATGATAATAATAAACGTTTTTGGTGACGGGTCTCCAACCACATCGCCCAAAAATCACTTAAGAAGCCCCTATACCCTTAGTCGCCTCTTACAATCACCCACGGGTAGAAGTGGGGTAGTGTTATTCTAAGCCGACACTACACGGCAAATAAATATTATAATTCAAATATTTTTTTTTTAAACTTACGTTGTTGTAGGTACTGGGCTTGTTGTTGTTGATGACGTTGTTTGTATTAAAAATTGTGGTTGCGTCTCTTCTGACTCCAAAAGTTTAGATGACTTCATAAGTTTCTCAGTTACTGGCGTTTCTTTGTACAACTTTTCAATATTTGTTTCTAGAACATCATTATATGGTATTCTGAAACTACTAATTTTGTTGGTTACGGATATATTAAATTTAAAAAAATATACATACATATACTCACGGCTATAAATCCCTAAAAGAGGTAGCCAGAGCTGAGAAATTAGAAATTCCTCAGCCACTTTTGGAAGTTGAATGGGGAAAAGATGGTAGAATAAAGGTTGTTGGTGATGGGTCTCCAACCGCATCGCCCAAAAATTCCTTAAAAAGCCCTTATACCGTTAGTCGCCTCTTACGTACACCCACCGGTAGAAATAGGGTAGTGCTATTCTAAGCCGACACTACACAGCACAAAAAAAAAAAATGTTAGCATAAAACCAGATATCCATATTTATTAGCATAACAGAAAACAACATATAGATTCATGAATATGAAAGCGTATTCTAAATATGAAAATAATATATGTGCCTGTTGATGTAGGTAGATACTTACTTTTTAACGTTTTTTTCCGGTTTACTTATAAGCTGCAGTAGAATTACTATAATTTTACTTTTGATAATTGGCTGCTGACTACTGCTCAGTGATCTAAAACAAATGTTATATACATATTTATTTCCATAAAGCAACCGCGATAGCCCAGTTGGTATCGTGCAAACGACTAGTGTTCAAATCCTGGATCGGGCCTACACCAATTTGCCTTTTCTAAAGACATATGTGTGGTTAATTTATCATGGTTGTTAACGGTGAGGGAAAACATCGTGAGGAAACCCACATGGCTGAGTTGTACTTAGTCATGTGACAGTGTATTCGTACAAAACGGCGATAGGCCTGCCCCCTATCACGTGAGTACACTGTCCATGCAAAACGTGGGTACTCTGAACACCAGGTGACAAAGTCACATGATGTTCAGAAGTATTAGTACCTCTGCCAACCCCTTCGGGGATATTCGGCGTGAACGTTTATGTTATGTTATGTTATGTTCCATAAAGTAAAAAGTAAATAAATAAGTAAGTAAAATATAATTAATACCTACTTGTAAAGCATGAGATGCAAAATTATAAAACCACAAACCTTTTTGATCAAAATTGCAGCCTGTGCAGGATTTTAGCAACATTTGTCAAAAACGTGAATTTCGAAATTTCGAACAAAGACACAAAATTCGTAAATTATTATTACATTTTAACTTCAGGTGATATTATTTGCACCTTGATTTCAGAGCACTTACGTTTGATTGATAGGGGGAAGCCTATCGCCGGCTTATACAAATACACGTGTGCTCAAAAAGTCAGTGGTCTGACTTATGAAGAATAAAAGATCAGGTATGAAACGATTAATGGATGTGAACGAAGCTAGAATAGTCCCTGCCTTCCCCAAAGGCAACTAAGGGCGTGAGTATGTATGTATGTACACTGTCGCATGACTAACTACAACTGAGCCATTTGGGGTCCGCTACGAAGTTTTCCCTCACCGTTAAAAACCGTGATAAATTAACCACACATTTGACTGGAGATTTCAATCCATAACGGCATGGTTCTCCCCATGGTTTTATATTGTATGTTGCCCATTTAAAGTTGATTGCAACCAATTATTCTTATATATGCAACCAAATATTTCCGTAATTTTGGGCATATAGAGAGGATGGATGACAGTTAATTGGTAAAAGAGATTTATAGAGCCAATGTGGAAGGTAATGTTAGTAGAGGACGACCTCGGAGGACACATTTGGATCATATAGAAAATGTACTCAAAAAGGCAGGTGTCCGTAGTACGAAGAATAAAAGAGCATGTATGAAAAGATTGATGGATGTGAATGAAGCTAGAGAGGTTTGTCAGGATCGTACAAAGTGGCGATCGATAGTCTCTGCCTACCCCAATGGGAACTAACGGCGTGAGAATATGTATGTATGTATGTATGTATGTTTCCTTTACCGACGGTATTACTTACTCATCTTGATTGGTGTAGGAGGGATCTCGGCTGTCCGATAGGCCATAATCGGAGTCAAAGATGCTGCTGAAATGGTGCAAAACTTATCATAATCACCACTTTAATATGTATATGTATGCTGTGTAGTGTCGGCTATGATGTGTAGTGTCGGCTTAGAATAGCACTACCCCATTTCTACCCGTGGGTGATCGTAAGAGGCGACTAAGGGTATAGGGGCTTTTTAAGTAACTTTTGGGCGATGTGGTTGGAGACCCGTCACCAACAATTATTTATTATTACCATCTTTTCCCCGCTTAACTTCCAAAAGTGGCTGAGGAATATTTTATTTCCTAAGCTCTGGCTACCCCGTTTAGGGATATATAGCCGTGAGCATATGTATGTATGTATGTATGTGATGTGATATTAATATTTCAGAAATTAGTTACTAATTATAAACCAAACTTTAGTTATTTTTGTATGCGTTATGTCATGAATGAATGTCCTTTTAATTTTAAAGGAGCGTGCCATATATCAAAATTATGGAAATCAAAGTGAAATTTTGAATATGTATCTTTATAGTGGTTTATTTTAATTATATTTATATTGTTATTAATAATTACATTCTTTAACACCATATATTTAGAAATACGAGTATACGCGTAACTTACTCAGAATACTTATATTGCCGTGTTTGAGCATTAATCCAAATAATTTGAGCAAAAAATACAGCTGACAAAAAATACTGCATACTATCTGAAATAATGAAGAAAAAACATTTATTTCTTAAAGGTGGCGCCATTGAGTTATGCATAATATAATTTAATTTAGGCTTCTCAACAATTTCATTATATACCCTTATATTGTGCAATCATCATCGGCCAATCGATGTCTACTGCTAGACATAGTCCTCTCCCAAAGATCACCACAACAACCGGTCCTAATATGCCCTCATCCATCGGTTTCCCGTGACTTTGACCAAGTCGCCGGTCCACCTTGTGGTATCCAACCCACACTGCGTCATCCGGTACGTGGCCGCCACTCCAGAACCTTCGAGCCACAACGGCCGTCGGTTCTGCGTGTAATGTGCCCTGCCCATTGCCACATAAGCTTTGCAACTCTTCGGGCTATGTCAGTGACCCCGGTTCTTCTACAGATCTCCTCATCGTAGATTCAGTGGAACAGAATTTTAATTAAAGTACACTCCGAACCCGCAACCTCCGGTTTACTTACTTAATTTTATTTTTGATGTGCATAAATGATTGATTCTTTGTCTAGGATGTTATTTATATGTTTATTATATAATATTATATACATCTTGGAGTTAGTATCCTATTATACAAGTGCTTCCTATTATAATATTACCGTAAAATAAAATGTATATTCTAAGAATAAAAACAAAAATAAGAATCAAACCTGATTTAAACATAAACTGAAACAAAAAATACAATTTATAAACTTGAAACTAACTTAATCGAAACAGCATCGGTCAACATTTAATTACGATAAAGGACTGAAGAACAAAATACTATTAATTTATTTAAATAACACGCTTATACCGTATTAAATGCCAATTATGTAAATAATAATTAAAGCTGTATTTTCTATGCGCTCCTTTCACTCTATAAGGAAAACCGTAATTTTCTAAATTATATCTTCATTGGTTTAATAGACCGTTGTCACAACCATAACTTACATTGTATAGAAATTGTGTTGGAGTTTACTGGTTATGGGATCGAGTAAGATATGATGTGATTCGTGTAAGCTGCGGTGTGAAAGATGATATTGTAAAAAAGATAGAAAAAGGCATGTTGAGTTGATATGGTTCGGGCACTTAGAGAGGAAAGAGGATAGTTAATAGATGAAAGAGATCTATAGAGCCAATGTAGAGAGGCTTTTTAGTAGAGGACGACCTCGGAGGACACATTTAAACCAAATAGAGAATGTGCTCAAAAAGGCAAGCGTCCGAAAGATGAAGAAAATAAGATCATGTATGATAAGATTGATGGATGTGAACAAAGCTAGAGAGGTTTGCCAGTATCGTACAAAGTGGCGATCGATAGGCTCTGCCAACCCAATAGGAACTAACGGCGTGAATATATGTATGTATGTACTGATGTGACTTGCACAATTCGTTGCTAAAGATTTTAATGAATTTTTGTCTATTTGTCTACTGATATCAAGTCTTTACCTTCTTTGGAAGTTTGAACCATTGTGAGACGTTTAGTTAGCCTGAAAAAGTCTGGTCAAAATATGGCTTCTTTTTTGGTAATTCATCTGGTCTCTTTATATTTTTCAAATGTTACAATCGACGCCCTACACTTCCCACTTATATTACTCGTATATACAATTTAACACAACTAGAAACAAAAATTGATTTTCGGATATTTTAATCGCGTCTTATTACATTATTTTTAAAGCCCGACGTAACGCAAATGTAACTTAAAATTTTGTGAAGGTAGTTAATATTAATAATTTTATAGTACTGTACGTGTATAATGACAAATAACACCTCAGTCTTTCCGTGACCATGATAACTGAAAAGTTTTCGAAACGTCGGGCTTTAAAAATAATGTAATAACACGCGATTAAAATATCCGAAAATCAATAGTTGTTTCAATTATAATGTGCCATCGTGAAAATCTTAGAAAATATTATGTTAACACAACTAGCTTTTTTTTCAATTGATATCTGGTTAACAGTGATTCAGAAAGTTGTCGGCTGTCGCTACATAAAGATCTGTATAACCACCAGTCCTGTGCTGCCCTCATCTATCAGCTTCCCGTGACCTTCATCAAGTCATCGTTCCACCTTGCAGAAGGCATACCTACACGCAGTCCATCCGCGCCCGCTACTCCATAACCTACGAAAACTAACGACCGAGAAACTTTGGCAGATAGCTAAAGGATGAGGGCAGCACCTAAACCACCTTATGGAAAACTTTGACTGATGAGAATGATGATGACAATAACAATTTATTTCGATCGATGGTTAATATTAGATTGAAATGTTAAATTCAAAAAGCTAGTGTTTCCACTGTTGTAAATAATAAAATTTACTTGCAAATTCACGCGCAGGGCAAAAAAATATTTTCAGAGATTGCATGATAAGCGCTGATACGAAGGAAAATAAGTTCATGGTTTGACGTCAATATTAGCGATTACTTGTCGAATGGATGAACCAATTATTATTTTCTGAGTAGTTTGTGTTTAAATACATATTTTTAACCTATGCATACCCTAACATATGTATGTATGTAACCTATGCATTAAGCATATCAACGCATGTTTAGTTTCGGTGTCGTTGTGCAACATACATTCAAAAATCTATGGGTTAACGCTGTTTTGGGGTATTTCCAATTGTAAAATATATTAATCAACATTTATCAGGGGGGCTTATGCACAAATAATATCAAATGTTTTCTTTTATCTAAACATTTGTGTTAATAAAATTATGATTATAAGTGCAATTCCGAACATTTCCTTGATGACACGCTCGCACGTGTATCGCTCGGCGCGTTAATCAATTTAAACTCTATTAATACGTACTTAGGTAAACTATTGTTTGTTGCAATAGCTAGGCGAGTAACTTTATTTGTTAGTTATTACTAGGTTTAATCCACTGCTCTAAAAATCTAGTGACACAGTTCTTCTTTAATCTCTATTCGATTTAGCTTAAGTACACAACCTATGCCCCACCAGTGCAGCCTTCAGCTGCCCGGCATACGTAGTCATGGTGAAGCCACACAGGCCACAGGGCCAGCAGCAACCAATCCTTTCGGAAAAAAGTCATGCTGGCGACCAGGTTCACCCCTCGCCACGCTTCCATCGGCACGACAGATCATGGATTGGTGTAAGGACTCATCCTAACACCCTGAATACCCATAGCCGCCTCTTACGAACACCAACATAGCTAGTACGAGCGACCTTCTAACTAAGTAATGCGTGGTACAAAACAGCCATCACTTTCGCCCTCACTACTATCGTAGACCGTCATCTCATTATAACCAATATAGTGTCGATAAAATAGTGCTCGTTCTATGCCTCTGTGTGTTAGGGTAGTGATATTCTAAGTCGGCACTACAAGGCATATTTTTTAAAATAATAATGAAATAAAACAAAGATTGATGCTGCAAAATAAATAAGTCATATATTAAATTGTGGTCCATGTTCCTTGCATAATGACGCGAGACGGTGATGTGATTAATCAGTAACCGATCTGAAAATAAAATAAATGTTTATATCATGGTGATTTTCACACAATGTGGAACGAAAACTCGTTGAAGGTCGTGAAAAACCGAAGGGAAAGGCAGTGAAGGTGGTCTATTCTTCACATCAACAACGATAAAAACATCCGTATTGGCTTTAACCCCAATACATACATACATATACTCACGGCTATAAATCCCTAGAAGGGGTAGCCAGAGCTAGGGAACTAGAAGTTCCTCAGCCACTTTTGGTAAGTTGTGTGGGGAAAAGATGGCAAAATAAAGGTTGTTGGTGATGGGTCTCCAACCGCAACTTCCAAAAATCCCTTAAAAGCCCCAATACCGTTAGTCGCCTCTTACGAACACCCACCGGCAGAAATGGGGTAGTGTTATTCTAAGCCGACACTACACAGCGAATCCCATCACCACTGATGCTTTATTTCTATCATATTGGCCCCTATCAATTTCCAAATAAGGCTGAGGAGTTTCTAGCTCTGAAGCTCTGGCTACCTCTTTTAGGGATTTATAGCCGTGAGTATGTACATATGTATAAGAGGTTGAAACCTACTCTCTTCCTAGTGGAGATATCACTGGTGTTTGTTGTCCTTCAGATTCTTTGACTTGCGCTTCTTTGTACGCCTGCGCTAGACGCGACAGCTTGCTTCCTCCGAGATAAAAAGTAGGTTGTGGTTTTCTTGGCTGATTGAGCAAATTTGGTGGCCTAAAACAAACAAGATTTATTTCAATTAACATTTCATTAATAGTACGTTACTTGGAATACTTAAATACATACAATTAGTCCTAAATACTAGTACTAGTATTACTACTAGTAGTAAATACATACATAATACTCACTCCGTTAGTTCCCATTGGGGTAGGCAGAAACTATCGATCGCCACTTTGTACGGTCCTGGCAATCCTACTTAGAATACTTGAGGTGATATTTACCAGATTTTGTGTAGTGGCTCAGAAATTGCTGTTTATGAAACTTCAGTTTTGAGAATTCAAACAACTTATTTAAAAAATAACCTCAGGATATACGTACATTGCAAAACACTCACTCATGTCACCAAAGTACACCTTTAATTACCAGAAGGCAAAAGCGCCATTTTATCGTTACGATATCCGATAGACTGAGATGACATTATACGATACTTACTATTTGCGAAAGAGATGACTGTTGTATACCACGCGATATCTAGTTAAAAGCTCGGTTGTACTCGCTATGCAGATCTGTTTAATATGTACTGGCTCTGCATACACCATACACACACACACACACTTAGATGTTCCAATATATAATCGGCCTCATGTCACTACTTGACAATATTTCTTATTCTTAGCCCGTACTTCTATATGTATGCAAACAGCAGGAACCTTCTAGATAAAGGACTCATTACAAAATATTTTTTTGCATCATTTAAAATTTTATCATGCAATAATTACTGTACTGTACTGTGTTGTCGATATTTTTTTTATTTTTTTTTTCTGGATTTAAGCGACATGATAGTCCAGTGGGTAGAACACCCGCCCGAAAAACCGAAGGGCGTGAGTTCCAATCCTGGGACGGGCCTACACCAATTTGTCTTTTCTAAAGTCATATGTGTGGTTAATTTATCATGGTTGCTAACGGTGAGGGAAAACATCGTGAGGAAACCCATATGGCTGAGTTGTACTTAGTCATGTGACAGTGTATTCGTACAAAACGGCGATAGGCCTGCCCCCTATCACGTGAGTACACTGTCTAAGCAAAACGTGGGGTCCTTCTCTGTAAACTAGATGGCGCTTGCCATGTGAGTTCAGGAGTATTGGTACCTCTGCCAACCCCTTCGGGGATAAACGGCGTGAACGTTTATGTTTATGTTAAAAAAAGGTGAAATACTTACGTAGAAAATTTATTTTGCTGCTGCTGTAGTAGCTGCTTGTAATTCAATTTTGGTCTGCCGTCATTTGTAGAACAGGGTCTAAAAAAACAACATATTTTTAGCATGATGTGAAGCTATGTAGTGTCGGCTTAGAATAGCACTACCCTAGTACTGCCCGTGGGTGTTCGTAAGAGGCGACTAACGGTATTGGGGCTTTTAAAGTGATCTTTGAGCAATGAAGAACTTAGTTTTACTATCTTTTCTCCACTTAACTTGCATAATTGGCTGAGGAATTTCGTATTCTGAAGCTCCGGCTAACCCTTTTAAGGATTTGAAACCGTAAGCATATGTATGCATATATTTATTTATTTATTTATTTATTCATCATATTTATATGATATTAATAGAGATCATAATATTAGTTTGTAGCTACGGTAATGTGTTTACTTACTTTCGAACCTCCGGTTTTTTAGTATTGGAGATCTCCATAATAATTACTGCCACTATGTACTTAGTATCTGATTGTTCGTCATTGTCAACTCTCCTGGAACAAAACACAGGATAAAATATTTAATTTAAAATGCTTATTATACGTTTTTTAGATAAAGTAGTATTAACTTTATCTAAAATAATAATACATACATACATATGCTCACGGCTATATATCCCTAAACGGGGTAACCAGAGCTTTGGAAATAGAATATTCCTCAGCCACTTTTGGAAGTTAAGTGGGGAAAAGATGGTTATAATAAATAATTGTTGGTGACGGGTCTCCAACAACATCGCCCAAAAGTTACTTAAAAAGCCCCTATACCCTTAGTCGCCTCTTACGATCACCCACGGGTAGAAATGGGGTAGTGCTGTTCTAAGCCGACACTACACAGCTTCTAAGCCGACACTACACAGCTAAAATAATAATAATTAATTGTATTAAGAAAATCAATGAAAAAGTGCATGTTTTTAATAAATTGAGCTCAAAAACAATATAGGCTTAGATGACACTTTGATTTAACATCAAATATGGAACGTCACCAAAATTATACACATTGTGGGTAGGTGGCGATAAATAGGTACCTTACAAAGTACTCTGTGCTCGCCTCACTGTTGCTTATAACTTTAATATAACAGCCACATAGTTTAAGTTACAAGAAGTTTAGTTTTGTCGGTTAAAGGGGTAATTTCAACCACCCTCACCACCAAATTGAGGTGCTTCCAGTGCGAATATAGATGGCGGTTCTACTTGATGCGAAATACAGCCTGTATCGTTCGAAGGACTAGTATGTAATGTAGCATAACTAATCGCATATGTCTTAGTTCCAATAAATTTTCCAAGAGAAATGACATCTTTGCCTCTACCATTGGTAGTTACAGGAACCAAATTTACACAGATATTATAAAGTAATAGATATAATTAGGTTTTATCAATTTAGTTGATTTTATTATATAGTTATTTTCTAGTGATCAAATTAATTTCATAATATTACTTATTTACTATTTTATCACATATTTTTAGTTTAGCTACTTGTTTCACTCGCAATTTGTATTTGCCGGTTACCGGTGATTTACAAAGTAACATTGATCCTAGACGATCTAATGGTTAATGTCGTCGTTTAAGTAATGCCTATTGCGATATTTTTCTTTCCCGACCAAGTAATTTTAATGAACTTCACGGTTGCCCACTGATAACATCTTTTGCGACCAGGATTAAGTTGCAAGTTGCAGGATTGCCCCTGTCGAAATCCAAAATGTATACGCGTTTAGTCAATTTTACTGAGACAATATTGCAACTTGCGGCACAATCTTGGTCTTAGTATACATAAAATGGCGTTTGGATGCTAGGAACCTACTGCAGATTTTCTTGCAGATCACTATAACTGTTGTACGGTGTCTGCGCATTTATGTAAACCGTTTGAACCAGGATCAAAGTCACCACGAGAAGCTTCATGACCTTATCTGCAACGAAAGTATATACCATTAATTCATAAACAGGACATAGTTTAATATATTAAATAGTTAAGGATAACTGTAAGAATATTTTAAATAACATCATGCAGTCGGATAAGCATGAAATTTTGCACTAAAGTATTAATAACCAGACCTTTGTATCAAAACAATTTTATACGAAGAATTTAGATGAAGATGATTCGAGTTTTACAGGATGGCTACGAAAGACACATTAAGATCCGATGGACAATGTGCCAGCAGAGCCAGGCATCCGGAGTATGAAGAATTAAAGGGGATGACTAGACAACCTCTAATAAAACTAGTTTTTAAGTTGCGAAACCCAAAAAATAATTAAATGGGAAGAGTTTATTACAAACCAAACCGACGACCGTTTTAGTCATAGATCCTTGGGCCGGTGGACGTCTATTGGCTGATTATATTATACATACATACACACATATACTCACGGCTATAAATCCCTGGAAGGGGTAGCCAGAGCTAAGGAATTAAAAATCCCTCAGCCACTTTTGGAAGTTGCGTGGGGAAAAGATGGTAAAAAAAAGGTTGTTGGTGATGGGTCTCCAACCGCATCGCCCAAAATTCCCTTAAAAAGCCCCAATACCGTTAGTTGCCTCTTACGTACACCCACCGGAAGAAATGGGGTAGTGCTATTCTAAGCCGACACTACACAACACTTTATTAATTATTATTATTTACATTTTGGATAATCGACAGTCTCTGCCTACTCGATGGAAACTAATATCGTGAGTGTTTGTATGTTTATTTGTGTTGCCTGTGTTTTTAAATATCTACCTTAATAAATACAGCTTCAAAGTAAATAATTAAAGGAGATAATGTCTACCTCTTCCTTATATAATGTTTTACATTACGCTCGTCCACCGTATTCAATGCACGATATGTAAAACTTAATTAAAAATGAACTTCACGTGTGCTTCTTATTGTTTTACAGAAAATTTATAATTAATTAAAATTAAATTAATATTGCTTCGGTATATTATAACTGCTTAAAGTGCGCATTGTATAAAGATGGTAGGCTTATTCATCCAGAGCTATACAAAAGATAAATTAACTAATTAAAGATTGCAAATATACAAGCATACAAGAAAAGCTGACATTATAAATGCAAGTAAGCTGTGTGGGCACTTCTGCAGTAACTTATGGTAATCTTATTTGGTTTATACCTAGTTTGGGGCTTTTTAAATGGTTTTTGGGCGATGTGGTTGGAAACCTGTCACCAACAATTCTATATTTCTATAATCTTGTCCCCTGAAACTTCTAAATGTGGCTTGTTGTAAAGTTGTTTCCAGATCTGAAGCTCTGGCTACCCCTTTTTGGGGATTTATGGCCGTGAGTATATGTATATATGTATTATTTCTTGTAAAAGTGATAAGATTGATAAATGTAAATACAGTTCGAGAGGTTTGAAAGGATCGTATAAAGTGGCGATTGATATAATTAGTATCAGTTTTGATAACTATAGTAGAAGCTGGTGCTAGAATATGATGACTAAAACATCATCTTACAGTGTTTGGGATAAGACCTTACATCTAGACAGACGGATAGACCCATACATACATATACTCACGGCTATAAATCCCTAAAAGGCGTAGCCAGAGCTAAGGAATTAGAAATTCCTCAGCCACTTTTGGAAAGTTGATTGGGGACAAGATGGTGAAATAAAGGTTGTTGGTGATGGGTCTTCAGCCGCATCGCCCAACAAACCCTTAAAAGCCCCAATACCGTTAGTCGCCTCTTACGTTCACTCACCGGAAGAAATGAGGTAGTGCTATTCTAAGCCGACACTACACAGCTATACGGATAGACCCTTCATCTATACTTATAATAAATCTGTAGAGAGGTCAATTCTGTACATGAAATATATTTTCAAAATAACTATCAGGTGGTGATTAGGGATCGATACTGATGCCAAAAATGCAATCAGTAAAATTTTTGACTGTCTGTCTGTCTGTCGGTTTGTATGTTCCTTATGGAAACAAAAACTACTCGACGGATTTTAACGAAACTTGGTACAATTATTCTCCATACTTCTGGGCAGGTTTTTGTATACTTTCCAGCAGAGTAGTAAAGGGGAATTTTGGGGAATTTTGGGAAAACGGGAGAAGTTACTACATTTTTTAAGCTTCCGTCGCGTGTGCAGCCTTAATGGTTAAACTTACATAGAAATCATGTATGACGGAAATATTCTTCATAAAATTATCTAAAAAAAAATATTCAACAGTTTATGTCTATCTTTTACGGTTGACTCACAATAACACGTGTAATTCCTGATAGCTTAGCAGTTCGGAACATTCTTATTATATTTGTTTACTCTTACGTTTGTAAACCTCTCACTCATCCCTAATTTAAAAAAGGTAACATTATTATATATTCAACTAGCGACCCGCCCCGGCTTCGCACGGGTGCAATGCAAAATATACCTACTACAGAATGTCCTTATGCACAACGTTCACAGCTTTTTTGTCATTAGCTAATACTCAAAGTCTTAATGGAAGAAATACCAAGAAATATGGTTTTGAGCTAATCCTCTCTAATGTACTTACAATACTACTAATATAATAATAATAATTAAAAGATAATCAACAACAAAAGATACTTATTCTATTCAGTTTAATTAATTCTTGATATTTTCCTCGCTAGAGAGCTCCGATAAACGCGTGCGATCGCTGCAAATCATAAAGTGCTATAAGGCGAAGCGTTTTTTTTTTTTTTTTTTTGTTTACCGGTGGGGAATCCTCATGAATCCTTGCAAATAGACCTAAGCTAAGTCGAATAGGGTGAGTGGCCATCGACGCGCTATTTATAGGCACGCGCCGCCCGGCGCAAACAACTACGACCCTGCATTTTAAATTTGTAATATCTTCGGTAATATTTACTTAAATTACATGCTGTAAAAAGCATATTGATCTATAATAAATGCACAATTTATTTAAGGTACTTAATTGGATAAGGATTAATGCTGTTTTGTTTAAAATCACTTCGTAAATTACCATTTTTTAGTAAAGAATAAAAATGCATATTCTGGGTTATCCCTAAGAGATAGACATATACCATCGCGGACTTTTTTGTTGAACTTTTTAAGGTAAACAATACTGTAGTACATTATTTTGGTCTATCTCGTAGGGTTCAGCCAGCGTTTGCAATATAAGCGCAAAAAACGTGCTTATTTACGACATCACATTAGAAACCTTTAAATTTATCAGTGTTTCTCTACTATAATATGCATTTATTATACATACAAACCTTGCTTAAGAATCTCTCTATCTATTAAAAAAAACTGCATCAAAATCCGTTGCGTAGTTTTAAAGATCTAAGCATACATACGGACATACAGCGAAAGCGACTTTGTTTTATACTATGTATTGATAAAAAAAGAATCATAGAAATTGGTAGAGAAACACCGAAATTATACATAAAATAAGCCATCGCGCCCGTGACCAAAACCGAATCGTTACTAATTTACATATAACATACTAGATGGCGCCAGTAGTTGCATCCTACAACACGTAATGATTTATTTTTTAGATTGTTATAAATACTTCATAGCGTTTTATTCCAAAATTTGCTAGTAAACGGAAATACTGAACCGTTCATTAAAGCGCATTAAAAATCACCAAACTACACTGTTTAGGGAGTGCTATAAATTTAATAAATTGAAAACATTGCGCTGAATTTCACAATGCTTGAGCAGTGACTAAAGAAAGAAACCTCAGATATTTAAAAAACAACGCTACCCGTGCGAAGCTGGGACGATCCACTAGTTGGAAATATATCAGTACTTATAATAAAGATGTGCAGTGATGATTTGACGTCAATACAACAACCTCTAGACTTCATTCTCTGTCAAACGTTCACGCTATCCCCAAAGTAGTTGGCAGAGGTACTGACACTTCTGAAAAAAATCTAATTTAATTATTCTTTGTCATACTCGTTTATATCTCTTACGATTATATTATTGAATTTTACATAGATATACTCACGCCTTTAGTTCCCGTTTGGGTAGGTAGAGACTATCGATTACCACTCTGTATAATCAATCTTATCATACATGCTCTTTTATTCTTCATCCTCGGACACCTGCCTTTGTGAACACATTCTCTATTTGTTTTAAATGTGTCCTCCGAGGTCATCCTCTACTAAAACCACCTTCCACATTGGCTCTATAGATCTCTTTCACCTAGTTACTATCCTCCATCCTCTCTAAGTGCCCAAATCATCTCAACTCTAAGCCTTTTGCTATCTTTTTTACAATATCATTTTTACACCGCAGCTTACACAAATTACATCATATCTTACTTGATCCCATAACCAGTAAACTCCAACACAATTTCTATGCAATAAGTTAAGTTTGCCGTGTAGTGTCGGCTTAGAATAACACAACCCCATTTCTACTCGTGGGTGATCTTAAGAGGCGACTAAAGGGGTATAGGGGCTTTTTAAGTGATTTTTGGGCGATGTGGTTGGAGACCCGTCACCAAAAACATTTATTATTACCATCTTTTCCCCAATCAACTTCCAAAACTGGCTGAGGAATTTCTCATTCCAAAGCTCTGGCTACCCCGAGGGATTTATAGCCGTGAGTATATGTATGTATGTATGTAAGTTATGTTTGTGACAACAGTCTATTAAACCAATGAAGATATAATTTAGAAAATTACGGTTATCCTTATATTAACTTTTCTAAGGGAATTTAGTTTAATTTCATGCTTTTTCTGTCACACACACATTTAATATTAAATGTTTATTTTCGTGGAACACCTTTTGAAATCAAATATGATGTGCAAAGTCGGACGAAATAGTGAAAATTCAGTTTCATACTTACTTACTTAAACTCACGCCCAATATTCCCATTGGGGTAGGCAGAGACTATATCGATCGCCACTTAGTACGATCTTGACAAACCTTTCTTGCTTCCCTTACATTCATTATTCTTCTCATACATGCTCTTTTATTCTTCTCACTTCGGACCCCCGCCTTTATAAGAACGATTTCTATCTGGTCAAGAAACGTTTTACGAGGCCGTCCTCTACTAACAATCCCATCCACATTGGCTCTATATTTCTCTTTCGCTACTTTATTTTCATCCATCCTCTCTATGTGCTCTCTTTCATCAAACTCAATTAATATAATCTGTAAGTAATGCATGTTTATTGACGACAGCCGTGGCCGAGTGTATAGGTGACTAGCTTCTCGGTCTGGAGGTTGCAGGATCGATCCCCGCTGAGAGCAATATTAATGTGATAAGCATCTTTCTTCTTAGTATTGGATGTTATTTATATCTGTAGTTTATAATATTAAATATATCTTTGAGTTAGTATATTTATTTATTTATGTTATTGTGATCGTAAAGTGACTGTGTAAATATAACAAGTTGGCAATCAGATTCACAGCTAAACGTTATTTCTGCGGCAGCACAAACACGGGTCGTTAATAAAGTTCGTCATGTCATAATAACTCTTGATTCATCACGCTCCTTACCGACTTTGCAGTGCGTCATAATATGACCTTGTGTACAAGCAATGAGCTATTTCTAATTTTCTTACACGAGTAACATATTATTATTTATCATTTACAACGTTATTCCCGGAGGGGTGGAGCAGGTCCTATACCGGATACAAAGATTCGTGGCGTGGCAGACAGTAATATAAATCAATGTTACGTTATTTTGTTATTGAAAAGCGCTCGAGTATAGTGCAAATGCGATTACATATGTATTCAGAGAAAGATAATCTCTATGAGTTTGTGACTGTACACACAATTGTAAGTGCAAGAGAGAACCTGACGTGCGCTGTCTCATTCGCATATTTTATTGCATCATCTGCCACGAGAGGATCTAACTCTAAAAAACACATAAAATTTTTGTCATGCTCAAAAATAAAGTTATTGAGCGAGAGAAAGATTTGATAGCATGCGTGATTGAGTTCGATGGTAAGAAAGTGGAACATGTGAAAGAGTTTGTATGTCTGGGAAGTTTGTTTACTGTATAAAGTGCGATGAAGGAATTGAAAGAAATGTGAAAAAGGATGCGGTAAATAAAAAAATAATAGTCTGTCGATGTCCGAAAAAGCCGAAATATCAGTGCATAATGCAGTACTAGTAATTATTACTAATAAATAAAGGATCAATAAAGGAATGAAAAATTTCGACACTGCCCTAATTTATTAGTAATAATCCCTAAATGAGGTTTTCATGAACAGAAACATTCTAACTAGTACTTATGCGTATGTATGGCATCGAATGATGAGCGCTCCTGCCGTTGAATTCGTGAAAGGTGCAGTATGAGAGGTGCACCAGGTGACAAAGTCACGTGATGTTCAGAAGTATTAGTACCTCTGCCAACCCCTTCGGGGATATTCGGCGTGAACGTTTATGTTTATGTTTTATGTTATTTTATTTAAGTATTTAAGATTCCGATCTTCTTCTAATATATATTGCAACCGTGATAGCTCAATTGGTAGAACACCGGTTATCGTGCAAACGACTAGTGTTCAAATCCCGGGACGGGCCTACACCGATTTGTCTTTTCTATAGACATATGTGTGGTTAATTTATCATGGTTGTTAACGGTGAGGGAAAACATCGTGAGGAAACCCACATGGCCGAGTTGTATTTAGTCATGTGACAGTATATTCGTACAAAACGGCGATAGGCCCCCTATCACGTGAGTACACTGTCCAAGCAAAACGTGGGTACTCTGAACATCAGGTGACAAAGTCACGTGATGTTCAGAAGTATTAGTACCTCTGCCAACCCCTTGGGGATATTCGGCGTGAACTTTTATGTTATGTTATGTTTTCTAATATATTATATGAAATGAATTCAGTGGGTTGGGCGACCAACGACTTCTTAATTGAAGATTTTGTTTTCTAAACTTGTGTAAAGTTGATATAATATACAAGACAAAAATCTTCGCTTTCCCTTCCATATACACGACAACAACGATAGATAATCTAAAAACTATTCTTGATAAATCCACTTCTTTGTTACTGAATCTCTCGCGTAATTCTCCACAAAAGTGACTCGACATAGAACCATATTAAGTCGCATATAGACTAAGCCGGTTTACGGTGCATTACGGATAGAAGACATGCCTCGTTACAGTCTGCCCTTTCATTCCATGCTAACAGGAAAATCGTTCGTTTAATGAGCTTACACGAGCTTATTAAAACGGAATTTGCAAATCATTTTCTTTATGAGAAAACGAGGCATGTATTATCATGCTAATTACTTGATTTTAAGTTGTATGTTAAATGAAAATCAAGGAAAAAGATACGAGCTTTTTGCCAGAGTTCCTGATAAGAACTACTGGCGTGAGTATATGTATTTTTATTATACTACATACATACATATACTCACGGCTATAAATCCCGAGAAGGGGTAGCCAGAGCTAAGGAATTAGAAATTCCTCAGACACTTTTGGAAACTTAAGTGGGGAAAAAATGGTAAAGTAAAGGTTGTTGGTGATGGGTCTCCAACCGCATCGCCCAAAAATCCCTTGAAAGCCCCAATACCGTTAGTCGCCTCTTACGTACACCCACCGGAAGAAATGGGGTAGTGCTATTCTAAGCCGACACACACAGCTTTTAGTACTTTTATTATACTCTCGTCTTGTATTTCCATTGGAAAAGACCGGGATGGTTGTTACGGTTTATTATAAATATAGCACATTCCTACCAAAATGACCATCATGAAGATAATCCTCAGACAATTGGCAGACTAGAGCTTTAGGATAGGCAACTCCTTAAAATTTCAGAAGTTGCGAGGGACATGATTGTCCAATAAACTGTTATTCGTAAAATATTTAATATCTTTATTTCTCTCTTTAATACCAAATGCAATTAGTTTCCCCTTTCATAAGAATACAAACAAAATATTGCTTTGTAGTGTCGGCTTAGAATAGAACTACCCCATTTCTTCCGGTGGATGTACGTAAGAGGCGACTCACGGTTTTGGGGCCTTTGAGTGTTTTTGGGCGATGCGGTTGGAGACCCATCACCAACAACCTTTATTTCACCATTTTTCCCCACACAACTTCCAAAAGTGGCTGAGGAATTTCTGATTCCTTAGCTCTGGCTACCCTTTCTAGGGATTTATAGCCGTGAGTATATGTATGTATGTATGTACATACAAAATATACATACTAAAATATTTTGTACCGTATTCCATGTTCTAATCTAGCTGTTTTAAACAAGGATTTGTTTTGAATTAGTTTTTTCTTAACTCTGTCGCTCTGGATCTGTTAGTATAAAAAAAATCAAATAATCGAGAGAAGTAAAAACAAAAATTCTTTGCGCTTAAAATTGTAATTATACGAAAAGCCCTATTCATTGTGGGCACACCCATATTTATGGTCTCATTCCACTAATATCTTTACCGTGGCAGCGTTGTTGCGTATATGGCGGTAAGTACGATGTTTCGGCAGTGTATTTCGGTTTTGATTACCGTTTTGTAAATTCAGCTGTTATCTAAGAAACACATATGCATATACTCATGCCGTTAGCTCCCATTGGGGTAGGCAGAGACCATAGATCGCCACTTTGTTCTATCCTGGCAAACCTCTCTAGCTTCGTTCACATTCATCAATTTTCAACATGCCCTTTTATTCTTCATATTTCGGACACCTGCCTTTTTGAGCCCATTCTCTATTTGGTCTAAATGAGTCCTAACTAACTTACAAACGATATTTTATTCCTACTATCTTGTTGTATATTCTAATATGTTGTGTAGTGTCGGCTTAGAATAGCACTACCCCAATTCTTCCGGCGGGTGTACGTAAGAGGCGACTAACGGTATTGGGGCTTTAAAGGGATTTTTGGGCGATGCGGTTGGAGACCCATCACCAACAACCTTTATTTTACCATCTTGTCCCCACTTAACTTTCCAAAAGTGGCTGAGGAATTTCTGATTCCTTAGCTTTGGCTACCCCATCTAGGGATTTATAGCCGTGAGTATATGTATGTATGTATGTACATACAAAATATACATACTAAAATATTTTGTACCGTATTCCATGTTCTAATCTAGCTGTTTTAAACAAGGATTTGTTTTGAATTAGTTTTTTCTTAACTCTGTCGCTCTGGATCTGTTAGTATAAAAAAAATCAAATAATCGAGAGAAGTAAAAACAAAAATTCTTTGCGCTTAAAATTGTAATTATACGAAAAGCCCTATTCATTGTGGGCACACCCATATTTATGGTCTCATTCCACTAATATCTTTACCGTGGCAGCGTTGTTGCGTATATGGCGGTAAGTACGATGTTTCGGCAGTGTATTTCGGTTTTGATTACCGTTTTGTAAATTCAGCTGTTATCTAAGAAACACATATGCATATACTCATGCCGTTAGCTCCCATTGGGGTAGGCAGAGACCATAGATCGCCACTTTGTTCTATCCTGGCAAACCTCTCTAGCTTCGTTCACATCCATCAATCTTTTCATACATGCCCTTTTAGTCTTCATATTTCGAACACCAGCGTTTTTGAGCCCATTCTCTATTTGGTTTAAATGAGTCCTAGCCAACTTACCAACGATACTTTATTTCTACCATCTTGTTCCTTATCAACTTCCAAATGTGGCTGAGCAGTTTCTATCTCTGAAGCTTTGAATACCTCCTTATAGGGTTTATGATTGATGGCCGCATGTATTCATGTAATGTGCAGCCCAGCAGTGTCCTGCGGATAATGTTGGGAACCTGACTGAGGTACTTTGCCTTTTTGTTGCCATCTTTTCTTTTTAAATTGTAATATTTTTATATGTTGTTATTGTGTTTGGTAACAAACAAATATCTTTTATCTTTATCTATCTTTAATACGTATTCATACACAATCATCCTGCTAAAAATAGAGTTAATATTAGAATCCAGCTAGTGTTTCAACAAAAGTGTGTATAATGAAACCAAATCGTAATTAATTAGGCCCGGGTTGGCACACACAAGTAGAGCCATGCTTTCATTAAATTTTAATCCATCGATAATTTGATTTCAAAGAGAATTTCCTTTTCATGGTTTTAATTAGATTTTCCGTTGGTGACTAGAAATTAGTTACATATTAACATATGTCTAATATTTAATCTGTGCCTATGTCACACACCCAACTACTCGTAAAAGTATTAAAGAATAAATATTTGATAAGTGTTTTAGTATTTATCAAATAAAGAAAATTACACATACTATGGAGGAAATGAAGACAGAAATTTGGTGTGTAGTGTCGGCTTAGAATAACACTACCCCATTTCTACCCGTGGATGATCGTAAGAGGCGACTAAGGGTATAGGGGCTTTTTAAGTGATTTTTGTGCGATGTGGTTGGAGACCCGTTACCAAAAACATTTACATTACCATTTTTTCCCCATCAACTTCCAAAAGTGGCTGAGGAATTTATAATTCCTTAGCTCTGGTTACCCCTTTCTTGGGATTTATAGCCGTGAGTATATGTATGTTTTAGTATTTACCAAATAAAGAAAAATACACATACTATGGAGGAAATGAAGACAGAAGATGTGCTACCAATTACGGAAAGAATTGTTGTTCCCAACTTTCAGGTCGGTGCTGTGAGTACCATTATTACAAATATGAATTGAACACATTGTTGAAAGTTTAGTTTCATGGCTGGCACCCCGTTTAAGTTCCAAAAGTGGCTGAAAAGTTTTTAATTCCAAATCTTTGACTACCTTTTTTTAGAATTTATAGCCGTGTGTATATAGTAATAAAATAGTGGTCCGCCCCGGCTTCGCACAATGGTGTTAAATATTTTTACTGCTTACACCCTACGGTATTTAGCGTGATTATATATCCTACGTCCTTTTCCTGGTTCTCAGCTACCTCCCAATCAATTTTCAGCTTAATCGGTTCAGTTATTCGTGAGTTATAAAAAGTGTAACTAACCCGACTTTCTTTTATATATATATAAATATATATATATATATATATATATATATAGATGTGTCATCTTTGTCAGTTTAACATAAAAATATTTTATGTTTTGAAGCGGAAAATCTTTTATCGTAGTTATTAAATTAAATGCCGGAACTAATTCTAATAAGAACTAGATCCAGTAGAAATGTAATGAAAGATATTTTTATAAAAGGTGGACCAGATTCAATTAGAAATTGATTTTCTTTTACAGACCATGCATTAAGCTAGCCACGTAAATGGAAAATTCTGTGATCCTATCAGAGGGGAATTAGTCTTTTTGTGAACTTACATTTTTTAACAAAGAGGAATTTAATACATTTTTAATAATAACTAGTGGATCGTCCCAGCTTCGCACGGGTAGCGTTGTTTTTTTAAATATCTGAGCGTTCTTTCTTCAGTCACTGCTCAAGCACTGTGAAATTCAGCGTAATGTTTTCAATTTATTAAATTTATAGCTCTCCCTTAACAGTGTAGTTTGGTGATTTTGAATGCGCTTTAATGAACGGTTCAGTATTTCCGTTTAATAGCAAATTTTGGAATAAAACGCCATGAAGTATTTATAACAATCTAAAAAATAGTCAATACGTTATGAAGGATGCAACTACTGGCGCCATCTAGTATGTTATATGTAAATTAGTAAAGATTTGGTTTCGATCACGGGCGCGATGGCTTATTTTATGTATAATTTCGGTGTTTGTCTACCGATTTCTATGATTCTTTTTTTATTGAATAGGTAATAATGTTACCTTTTTTAAATTAGGGATGAGTGAGAGGTTTACAAACGTAAGAGTAAACAAATATAATCAGGATGTTCCGAACTGCTAAGCTATCAGGAATTACACGTGTTATTGTGAGTCAACCATAAAAGATAGACATATACTGTTGAGGATTTTTTTTTAGATAATTTTATGAAGAATATTTCCGCCACACATGATTTCTATGTAAGTTTAACCATTAAGGCTGCACACGCGACGGAAGCTTAAAAAATTGAGTAACTTCTCCCGTTTTCCCCAAATTTCCCAAAATTCCCCTTTACTTCTCTGCTGGAAAGTATACAAAAACCTGCGCAGGAGTATGAAGAATAATTGTACCAAGTTTCGTTAAAATCCGTCGAGTAGTTTTTGTTTCCATAAGGAACATACAAACCGACAGACAGACAGACAGACAGACAGACAGACAAAAATTTTACTGATTGCATTTTTGGCATCAGTATCGATCCCTAGTCACCACCTGATAGTTATTTTGAAAATATATTTCATGTACAGAATTGACCTCTCTACAGATTTATTATAAGTATAGATAATACATACATACAAACATATACTCACGGCTATAGATCCCTTGAAGGGGTAGCCAGAGCTAGGGAATTAGAAATTCCTCAGCCACTTTTGGAAAGTTGTGTGGAAGAAAAGATGATAAAATAAAGGTTGTTGGTGATGGGTCTCCAACCGCATCGCCCAAAAATCTCTTAAAAGTCCCAATACCGTTAGTCGCCTCTTACGTACATCCACCGAAAGAAATGGGGTAGTGCTATTCTAAGCCGAAACTGCTATTTTTAACCGACTTCAAAAAAAGGAGTGTTCTCAATTCGACCGGTATATTTTTTAATTTTTTTTATGTTTGTTCGCCGATTACTTTGCCATTTATGAACCGATTTTGATTATTATTATTTTATTCGAAAGAAGATACTCCCGGATTGGTACCATGATGAGGATATCAGGGTCTGATGATGGGATCCTGGAGAAATCGAGGGGAACCCTCAAATTTTATAGGCAAATGTACCGCGTTTTACATATTTTCTGAACTTATATTGGCATATGCTTCTGAAAATCATATTGTTATGCTGCTGAGCTGATGATAGAAGGTGTGGATCCTCAATCACTAAGTATTAGGAAACAGTTCTTTCCACATTCTATATAGATTAATACTCCTCTTCGTAGCTTTTATGAAGAGGAGTACAGGTTCACTAAACATTTCTTTTGTTATGTTATTGTTACCGAGAAAGTACCATGAGACCAGGATCTGATGATGGCATCCCAGGAAATCGAGGGGACTGTCGAAACTCACAATTATGTGACAGTGTATTTGTTCAAAACGCCGATAGGCCTGCCCTGTATAACGTGAGAACACTGCCTAATAAATCGTGGGTACTCTGAACAACAGGTGACAATGTCAGGTGATATTCAGAAGTATTACTTCCTCTGCTAACCCCTTCAGGGATATTCGGCGTGAGCGTTTGAGTCTTTCTTGAGATGTAGAATTGAAGACCATCGCCTTTCGAAGGATAAAGATAAAGATAAAAAAGATAAAAAATATTTATTTCAAAATAAAAAGAATTGTTCTCTATTTTTTGAACGTCACAAACTTACGTATAAGTTAAATCTTACTCTACTGACTCTACTTCGGATTCGGAAGGTGTATTGTTGCGAGAAGAACCCGTAAGAAACTCAGCAACACACATCTTTTCTTAGTCAAATTACAATATTGGTTATTGGATTTCAAGAACAATGTAAGGTTACATATGGTTGAGCCTATTTAATATCGTACTATAATAGAACTACCGGAAATACGAAGAATAATACAGTAACTGTCGCTTCCTCATCCGAGAGGCATCTTTGCCAGGTCTACCCATCTCTAAAACTCGTAAAATAAAATATTTTTTAACAAAAAGAAAAACGACTTTATAGAAAAACAACCGAAAATAAACAATCTAGTACTAAAAAGTACGAAATAATTTTTTTTAATTGAATATGAGTACTGTGATTGATACCTTAGCAATTTCTTTATTCCACACGCGTCAATTCAACCCACCAAAACATTACAATTCTCTTAAATTAATTTTTGAGTCGGTGCCAGACAAACAAAAGTAAATTCACCCTGCTATCTATCTCTGATTATTACAATCTAAACAATATATATCTATCGCCTAACGTTTTAAATGATAATACGTACAAAAATCAATTTACCCTACAACTACAAGGTACCCTACATTTTACATGTATATGAAGTGCGAAAAACACACTTCTTATTATCAATAATCATCGAGGCTGGCACCGGCTCACAAATTAATTGAAGAGAATTTTAAGATTTAGGTAGGTTGAACTGACGCGTGTGGAATAAAGAAATTGCTAAGGTATCAATCACAGTACTCATATTCAATTAAAAAAACTTATTTCGTACTTTTTAGTACTAGATTGTTTATTTTCGGTTGTTTTTCTATGAAGTCGGTTTTCTTTTTGTTAATTAATAATAGTATTAAAATAAGCTGAACCTATAATTATGATAAGCTTCTATACCGCATCTCTTTCGTTTTTATCTCTTTCTCATTGTAGAGGTCTTCTCTTCTATTAGGCCCTGTAAAAAAGATTTGTGTACTTTGATATCTCATATGTTTCCATGAGAAATATGAAAATTGCTGAAGTGCTCTCTTTCGCTGACAGTACATAGTTTGACATCTTGAAATATTATTTGCATTCTAGGCCAACGTTCGCCTCGTTTAGATTGATGTTTTAAATATGAGTGAGTGCATCTCTGGAATTCAAATGAGCAGCAGCGTTAATAAATAGTGGCGAATTAATTCGATACCGCTCTTATTGTTTTTGCATACATACTGACGGCTATGAACCCCTAAAAGGGGTAGCCAGAGCTGAGGAATTAGAAATTCCTGATGGATCTCCAACCGCATCGCCCAAAAATCCTTTAAAAAGCTCCAATACCCATAGTCGCCTCTTACGTACACCCGCAAGAAATGGGTTAGTGCTATTCTATGCCGACACTAAACTGCAGTTAATGTTTTTCTTTTAATAAAATGTCTGCATTTATGTCAAAGAGTTTCTGGTTCTCACATCTTCATCACAATAGGTTTCCCCAGAGATTTCAGTCACATAGCATCAGTTTACGTAAAACCTTCCCGACAGTCAAATCCAGCCTAGTAAAACACAAGGCATTAAAATTTAAAAGCTGTTATTTATGGTGTAATGTATTTTGCTCGGATGTATTTTACAAGACTGATAGACTTCCACAAGCCCGATTGGTATGAAATAAGAAACAGTATGTAAGTAAATAACATCACAATATGTGATTGGTAGCCAGATCTTCAGACTTAGAATTTTTTCAGCCGCTTTTGGAAGTTGAGTGGGGAAACAATTATAAAATAAGGGTTATTGGTTTAGTGTTTCCAGCATCGCAAACAATTACTAAAAAGCCTAAACGCTTACGACACGAGCGGGAAGAAATAGGTTAGAGCTATAATATATATAAATATATATTTAAATTTTGCTGTGTCGTGTCGGCTTAGAATAGCACTACCCCTTTTCTTCCGGTGGTGGGTGTACGTAAGAGGCGACTAACGGTATTGGGACTTTTTAAGGGATTTTTGGGCGATGCGGTTGGAGACCCATCACCAACAACCTTTATTTTACCATCTTTTCCCCACGCAACTTCCAAAAGTGGCTGAGGAATTTCTCATTCCAAAGCTCTGGCTACCCCGTTAAGGGATTTATAGCCGTGAGTATATGTATATGTAGGTATATTTAAACTGTAACTTAAAATTAATAAGATTCTGTTATAAAAAAATATTATTCTTTTCCGTAAAAATATTGACCAAGAATTTATAACGTCAATAATTGATGGTAACAAACTGAGTTGTGTTTCAATCAAAGATCTGGAATTTTCGGACAAACTTATTTGAGGACTTTACTAACTTTAATGAGAAATTTAATTTATATTACGATTTTAGGAAACCCTAGTCATAACTCAGATCATCTTATTATAGACCAACAAAACATGATGATATTGGAGTCCTTTCAATATTCAAAACTCACATCCATTCGATTAGAAGTTGAAGCGTCCCCGCCATTAAACAGTCAAAAAGTTTATCCAAAATGCTATGATTAGCCAGGCCTTGCGTTGGACGCTATCAATCAATTCGCACATAAATTAGATTTACTCATAAACAAGATTTGAACTTTTTCAACTCAATTATGCGAAATCGGATTTTAGTTGTGTCAGTGTATTCGAAGCGGCCATTGCCTATCACTTTCATAAAGACTTCTAGAAATATGCAAGGCAATTGCAATAAAAATATTTTAGATACTGCGTATATTATTTGAGTCACGTTCTTAGACTTAAATAGAATAGACAGAAGTTCATGCGTGATATAGAATATATTCAGAAGGATATTAAACTACGACATAACATAACATAACGTAAACGTTCACGCCGAATATCCCCGAAGGGGTTGGCAGAGGTACTAATACTTCTGAACATCACGTGACTTTGTCACCTGGTGTTCAGAGTACCCACGTTTTGCATGGACAGTGTACTCACGTGATAGGGGGCAGGCCTATCGCCGTTTTGTACGAATACACTGTCACATGACTAAGTACAACTCAGCCATGTGGGTTTCCTCACGATGTTTTCCCTAACCGTTAACAACCATGATAAATTAACCACACATATGTCTTTAGAAAAGACAAATTGGTGTAGGCCCGACCCAGGATTTGAACACTAGTCGTTTTTAAGATAACCGAGTGTTCTACCCACTGGGCTATCACGGCTCGAATAACTACGAATCCTTATAATTTCCCAAAGTCAATCTTCATCTATTTTTTACTTACAAGCCTAATGTTTGAAATTATCCATTAAATAATATTGCTTAGTTTGTTACTGATGGTCTGTGGTATAGAAATTAAAAGTCCATATCCAGGATTTAATAATAATGCATATTATGTTTGTTTCTAAGGAAAAAACCTGTCATTATTTGGAAACACCTTAACATTGTACAGCAACCGTGATAGCCCAGTGGGTAGAACACTCGCTTATCGTGCAAACGACTAGTGTTCAAATCCTGGGTCGGGCCTACACCAATTTGTCTTTTCTAAAGACATACGTGTGGTTAATTTATCATGGTTGTTAACGGTGAGGGAAAACATCGTGAGGAAACCCACATGGCTGAGTTGTTCTTAGTCATGTGACAGTGTATTCGTACAAAACGGCGATAGGCCTGCCCCCTATCACGTGAGTACACTGTCCATGCAAAACGTGGGTACTCTGAACACCAGGTGACAAAGTCACGTGATGTTCAGAAGTATTAGTACCTCTGCCAACCCCTTCGGGGATATTCGGCGTGGGTGTTTATGTTATTATCTGGGGGCACGGCAGTGCCCCTGCCAAGTCTCGAGCAAAACGGGCACGGCCGTACCATCTTTTCTCGAAGCGGTTCGCGGCTGTTTCGCCCCCCCTATATCCTCGACGTGGACAAAGCTAGGAGTTTAGGTTTTCGGTGAATAATAGTAGGCATTAGAACAAGCTTAAGTTCGAAATTACACACCAAATGAATTAATAGTTTAGGAGTTACGGTCGATCAAAGTTACACCATTTTGTCACTCACTGACTCACTGACAGATCATCAAAAATCTAAAGTACTTCTAGCAGACTTAGAAACTTCAAATTTTGCACCAAGATAGGTCATTAGCCACATATAAAGGAAAAATTATAAAAACATTAAAAAATTATATGCCATAGAAAACAATTTTATATTTGCGGTTTGGCAAGAACATTATGTATGGATTTTGACTGCATTGTTAACTTTGTTCGTTGTTCAAGTACCTATTCAATTGGATGAATACATACATAGAATAGAAAAGAATAATATAAATGTAATACATAGACTACCATTAATACAAATTAATACATAAAGTTCATTAAATTAATAAAGCTAAATCTCCATTGTATTGCGATAAATATTGTATGCGCTCTCGATAGATGGCGTTGTACCTGTCTGAATCGCGCTATGGTTTCGTTACAAAGCGCAGTGTAAGTAGTACTTCAAAATAATTATTTAATTATTTAAATAAATGAGATCCCACCAAAAACATTAAATGTAAAAAAATGCCAAGTCTCTCGATGCAGTCTTTCCATCGTAAAAAGTTTTGAGATCTCATAGAAGCCAAGTCCTATTCAAAATATTTCGTAGTTATAAATCAACATTTAGTAATTGTATCAATAGTTTTCTTTATATTATAATAGGCGATATAATAGGCGGCGATAGGCCTGCCCCCTATCACGGGAGTACACTGTCTAAGCAAAACGTGGGTACCTTCTCTGGAAACTAGATGGCGCTTGCCATGTGAGTTCAGGAGTATTGGTACCTCTGCCAACCCCTTCGGGGATAAACGGCGTGAACGTTTATGTTATGTTATGTTATGTTATGTTATGTTATTATAATTAAAGTGACTTGGCAATGAGCACAAATTAAAAGCTGCTTGCTGCCTGGAATTATGTGCAAATGTTACTGACGAGACCAGTGATCAGATTATTTGTTATGTGTGAATCATGATGGTCACTACCGACTACATGCTCCAATACAATAATTAAGAATACCTTACGGGCCATCGCTTTATGAAAGTAAATGAATCGAGAGTGCACTAAGACTGACTGCCGTTGCCGAAATTCGGTTGGGACGACACGGATAAACCAAAAGAAAATTAATTTTGTGATATTAATGTTTACGCATGCGGTGTGTGTAACTTTCAACTCCTCCAAATATGCCGTTTTATTTGTTTCTTCCTGTGCTCATTGCCAAATCACTATAATTATAATATAAAGAAAACTATTGATACAATTACTAAATGTTGATTTTTAACTACGAAATATTTTGAATAGGACTTGGCTTCTATGAGATCTCAAAACTTTTTACGATGGAAAGACTGCATCGAGAGACTTGGCATTTTTTTACATTTAATGTTTTTGGTGGGATGTTATGTTACCTTATCATTCAAATACGGATTTTTTTTGAATTCTAATTTCAATTGTTTCAAGTCATTTTATAGTTACCTCCTCATAAATATACTTAAACTTTGCCCTTTCTAGAATGGCCTGTAAATTAAATTCAAAGCCCTAAACTGTGTGGTTCGAGAAAATACTTGTAACAATGAAGAACACTTGAAATTTCCAAAAAGGCGCGACCCATCGAATAGTACCTTTCGTAATTTGATTTGTATCTGAAAGTGAGTCGTATCGGGTATTTGAAGATGTTACGTTACGTTAAAGGTATTGACGGGTGACGTGACGTGACTTCGAGAATAGCCTCAAAAGAAAAAGAAATGCTGAATTGTTTAGCATAAAAGAATAGATACTAAAACTTTTTTATGTTTATGTAATTGCGTGTTTCGTCGACTATGACATTAAGGTAAGGGTTGGGGAAGAGATGTGGTTAAATGATTGGCAACCGCATGCTACCAATCACTTAAAAAATGTGATTTGTGTTTAAGATTGCAGTTCATTTCTTACCTTTCTAAGTACTAGACTGACTTGTACTTATTTAACTGTGTAGTGTCAGCTTAGAATAGCACTACCCCATTTCTTTCGGTGGCTGTATGTAAGGTGCGACTAACGGTATTGGGGCTTTTAAGGGATTTTTAGGCGATGCGGTTGGAGACCCATCACCAACAACCTTTATTTCATCATATTTTCTCCACGCGAAAACCAAAAGTGGCTAAGAAAATTCTAATTCCCTAGCTCTGGCTACCCTTACAAGGGATTTATAGCCGTGAGTATATGTATGTATGTATGTATACTTATTATAATAATTTATTGATGAAACTTACATAAAAGTTCTATTCTAGAATCAATTTAATTCCAAGAACATTTTATTTCTTCAATTCAAATATATCATGCAAGTAATGTGACAAAAATATATTACATGAATGACTTACAATAAGATATAACGTTCTGTTGACTGCTGTTTTATCACCGACGACGGTTATTTAGGACCATTCGCTCGTCTTTTTTCACTTAATTTGCAATTTTATTAAACATCAGATCAGAAAATCGTTTAATAACAATAAAAAGTAGTAAAGAATGTTTTTTACAATTTTCTCTTTAAACAAGATTGATTTCAATAAATAGGAAGGAAGAAAAAATCGTAGCGAAAATCGTAATTATATTTTAGAGTTCCTTTTATTAAGTTAAAACAGGACCCTATTACTGATATCTATATTTCTATTTTGTACATTCTATGTGTAGTGTCGGATTAGAATAGCACTACCCCATTTCTTCCCATGGGTGATCGTAAGAGGCGAGAGGGTATTGGGGCTTCTTAAGGGATTTTTGGGTAGATGCAGTTGGAGACCCATCACCATCAACCTTCATTTACTAACCTTTCCCCCCTCAACTTTCAAAAGAGGCTGAGGAATTTCTTATTCTGAAGCTCTGGCTATTACCCCTTCCAGGGATTTATAGCCGTGAGTATATGTATGTTTGCATGACGACAACCGTGGCTGAGTGGATAGGTGACTATCTTTTTGATCCGGAGGTTGCGGGTTCGCTCCCCGCTGAGAGCAACATTTACGAGGGGCATGCCAATAGAAGTTAGATACTCTTTTCTCATTTAATTGACACTGGCAAGCTATAGACCATCTTATAGGCTAGTTTTTTATTGATACATTTGAATATAGAACACACTTTTTTTATTTATTTTTTATTTGAATGAGCATCATTTTTCCGAGAATCTGGCGGGAATTCACTTGCAACAATGGAGCTCAGTCGACGTGATTTTCGCGCTATGATTTATTATGACTTTAAAAAAGGTTTAAAGCCTCAAGAATGTTTTGAACTTTTGGCTTCGAATTTTGGTGAGTCTGCTTGTTTCCGAGCAACAGTATTCAATTGGTTTGCTGAATTTAAGAGACGACGGGGATGTCTCGAAGATGAAGCGAAGACAGGACGGCCGCCAACCGCGGTCACGCAAGAAAACGTTCGTTGCATTCGAAAAACTTATTCGCGAAAACCGACGAATTACATAATGTAGAGCTAGAGCGAGAACTAGGAATTGGATCAGCAGCAATGCAAACCATAATTCACGACCACCTTTCTCTCCGTAAACGTTGTTCGAGATGGGTGCCGCACAAACTTACCGATGAGCAGAAAGACCGCCGGGTGGTGGTGCCTATTCATGATAGATAAATTCAACGGAGGCGAGAAAAAAAAACGTACATGATATACTGACTGGTGACGAAACATGGCTATATAACTATGATCCCGAATCAAAGCGACAGTCGACTGTATGGTGCTTTGAAGACGAGCCAACTCTTAACTAAAGGGGAAGAGGTTTGAAAGCAAAGAAGATGAGCTGGTTGCCTATAATTTCGAGATTTCTGAGGTATCTGAAGAAGAGTGGTCACAGGTATTTTCCAATTGGTTCAGACGTATGAAAAAGTGTATACGTGATCAGGGTGAATACTTTGAAAAGATCAATACTTTATATTATAAGTAAATAAAAAACGGTCCAATGACGCCTCCGTACCACATAGCGCACCATATAGTGGCACGATGAGCATGCAAAGGCTTCTCAATAATCGCCTTTCTCAAAATTGTGCTGTTAAATGGCCAGCCAATTCGTGTGATTTAACAATACTGGATTATGTTTTGTCGAGCAATCTTAAGGACAGAGTCGGATCGATTGCAGCCTTAAAACACAAATTCGTGATGTGATAGCCGAAATAAACCCGAAATTATGCCAAAAATAATCATTTTTTTATGATAGAATTGACTACTGCCAGCGTGGTCGTGGTGGATATTTGCTAGATATCATTTTTCATTCATAATGCCGAACTTTCCTCTTCTTGTAATAACTAACTACAATAATGAATCATCTTTATCACAAACTTTTGTTTTTAAAAACAAAGTTCTTGTTGAAAGACCCTGTATTATAAAATGTCTGTTCTATATCAATGGCGACATAGCGGAGAAAACGATGTGAATCCTTACAGCTACGTCTTTGTCGATGCATGTTGAAGCAAAGAACAATATTATTCTATACTACAAAGAGAAGACAACAAAATGATTTACTCTCAAGCACAAAATAAAATAGCTAAGAGTGCCATTCCAAGAAGATATAGGTTTTTAATGACGAAATTAGGGGATATGTTATAAGGGGTGAGTAGTGATTGAAGAAAGCTAAGGAAATTAAAAGATAACAAAAGGTAGCTTAGCTGTGCAAAGATGGGGTGGTTCACTTGTTATAAATAAAATTTATCTTGTCCAAGCACCCTTACCTACCCTAATATTAAAGGCTTGTCAGTCATGAGCCACCATGTGTATGTTGAACAGACTGTTTAACCACTTAGATGATTGTTGGTTGGTTGATGTCCGAGAATTAGGTTTGATATGAGTTTTTTTTTTCATATAAATTGACTTTGTACTTTACACACTGTTTATTATATTCAAACAGCCCACGATTGCAAATTTCACCCTGACCTTTGCAATTATCAAAAACAAACTGTAACTAAGAAGCAGATATTGCCGTTTATGCCTTATTTATTATTTGTGGTAGTTTATAACCTGTGTGCTCCCTGTGTGGCTAAGAATAATACAAACCAATTTTTTCCCGCATTAGTGGTACGATGCGACTAGGGGTGGACCCTATAATTGTTTGCTGAGATGCAGGATGCTGAGTGATCTGGCTGGAGATCCACATCCACAACCACAACTTTGGCTTTTTTTTTACTTTAATTTTCTAAATCTTCAATCACCATCCAAAAGTGGCTTAGGAATTGGCCTAGACCTCGCTTTTATAACATACCCTTTTTATATTATAAATCGATAAAGGACATCAAACTAAACAACTTTGCCCATGGAATGCCTATCTAAAATATTGTAATTTTCAAAAAAATATAATAATTAAAAATTGTCGTACCTAGTTCAAACTGAGAATGTATAGAATGAGATTCCTTGCTTCAGTGAAAATAAAAAATAAAAAAAAAACATCTGATATATGCTTTTCGCTCTGTAAACAAAAATATAACTTCTTTCTGTATTTTCCAGTTGTATTGATCGTCGTTGAAAAATAATATCATGAAAATAAACCGGTAAGCGAGCGATTGAACTGGAAAATACCGAAAGAGGTTATGTTTTTGTTTACACCATAGATCAAATGTTTTTTTTTATTTTTTATTTTCACTGAAGCAAGGAATCTCATTGTATACATTCTCAGTTTGAACTAGGTACGACAATTTTTAATTCTTATTATATTTTGAAAATTACAATATTTTAGATAGGCATTCCATGGGCAAAGTTGTTAAGTTTGATGTCCTTTATCGATTTATAATATAAAAAGGGTATGTTAAAAAAGCGAGGTCTAGGCCAATTGTTTATTCCAGTTCTGACTTTCTCTTTTTGGGATGGAATTGGCCTAGACCTCGCTTTTATAACATACCCTTTTTATATAATAAATCGATAAAGGACATCAAACTAAACAACTTTGCCCATGGAATGCCTATCTAAAATATTGTAATTTTCAAAAAATAATAATAATTAAAAATTGTCGTACCTAGTTCAAACTGAGAATGTATAGCATGAGATTCCTTGCTTCAGTGAAAATAAGAAATAAAAAAAAACATTTGATCTATGGTGTAAACAAAAACATAACCTCTTTCGGTATTTTCCAGTTCAATCGCTCGCTTACCGGTTTATTTTCATGATATTATTTTTCAACGCCGATCAATACAACTGGAAAATACCGAAAGAAGTTATATTTTTGTTTACAGAGCGAAAAGCATAGATCAAATGTTTTTTTTTATTTCTTATTTTCACTGAAGCAAAGATTCTCATTCTATACATTCTCAGTTTGAACTAGGTACGACAATTTTTAATTATTATATTTTTTTGAAAATTACAATATTTTAGATAGGCATTCCATGGGCAAAGTTGTTTAGTTTGATGTCCTTTATCGATTTATAATATAAAAAGGGTATGTTATAAAAGCGAGGTCTAGGCCAATTGTAAGTAAGTAAGCATATATTTTTTAAAGCATTTTAAAGCATTTTTTTTTCAATTTTACTTTTATGTTGTTTTTTATGGATTCTGGTCGAAAATGGACTAACTTTGACCAAGTGTTTTTGTTCACTTTTGATTGGTGTTGACGCGGCCTTACGTTTCGGATTCGTAGTCAGTTGACAGTTTTGACAGTATAGTCAATCGATGTCAAACCTCAAGTATTGCCACTATTTAGCTGATTTCCCAAATTACCGGGGTCCTACGCACATACTCTAAACATTTTTTATAAGATATAGGATAGAGTATTAGGTAGTGTGGGTAAGTTCGTTTTCAGTAGAGGACAGCAACGGAGGACAAATCTAGATTTAAGGAAGCAAGTGCTCAAAACGGCAGGCGTCCATAGTCTGAAAAATAGAAGAGCATTATATGAAAAGATTGATAAATGTTGATGAATTTTGAACGAACAGTTTGCCAGGATCTTATGAAGTGGCAATCGACAGTCTTTGCCTACCTTAATGGGAACTATAGTGGTAGCATTACATTACTTAACATTTTGATGGTATGAGGAAGTATGTAGGAAGGAGTCAGATTGTTATAGTAGTTATATAATTTAAGGAGAAGGATTAGATTATTATGATAAACAGTTTTTATTTTTCCAAATATGTATCAAAATAAAGATGATTATAAATATATTTAAAAAACAAATAACATTTTTTATATCAAATCAAAAATATATATCATGAGTTTGGAATATCTACTTCCTTGAATTTAGGCAGCTCATAGCAACAATGAAACCACTTTCAAGGCATTATTACTTTGAAATAATATTTTTTACAAATCGAAACTGCTGTCACGAACATTTGATGGAAACCCTAATTTTTAATAAGAACACGCTATCAAACTTCATGAAAATTAAATTGGAAGCATATCTAACGGTATAAAAAGCTTCAAACAAAAAAGGGGTACATTGAGAACTTCTTGTTATGAAGGCGGTTGACAATTAAGTGATTGGAGATCGAGAGCAGATGTATCATCGTTTTGTATAATTAATCTGCCGCATGACTATAAAAGTGGCCTTATGGAATTCCTCTAGATGTTTTTGCCTCACCGTTTGCAATACTCAAGATTTAAACCCACATTCTCTTGTATTAAAAGCGGTGTGGTCATCTCACTGATTACTGAACTCTTTAGTATATATCAAAGTTGTACGTACTTAAATATAACCATAACCCAACATTGTTTGTCTGCAAAGTATTCGGACCATAGATTTACGAATTTTTATTAAATCATACCAATCGAATTATAAATTAAGGTAGTCGTTACTTTTTTTAGATAATACAAAGAAATTAAGTGAATTTTAAGTTTCCTTGTCGGCAACACCGCAAACAGTTTGATCGATTGACGGAGTTTGATTGAATACTTTGATTGAATAGAACAATAAAAAAAACTTGTTTGTATCTCGCTCGATCGTTGTTGTTTCGTTGAAAAAATGTCAAGTCCAGTCCAAGTGTACTTATTTAGTGCACTTTCCTCAAAAAGCTGTCTACAAGCTATACAATCAAATCAGTTTCATGCCAAAACCACATTTCCATTAATCCTTGATTTGAAAACTGCTTTATATCGATGTTTCCTTAATAACATTAAAATAGTGTTAGCTTGGATTCCTAGCCATTGTGGCATTTCAGGGAACACTCATGCCGATTCTGCAGCCAAGATTGCTTGTGATTCAGGAATTGATACCAATAAACTTTATTCTCATGACCTAGTAGCCCAATCATCAGTATTCCTTAAAAATTCTTGGTCTGAAAATTGGAAACATTCTATTCAGTTTAAAGGAAAATTTTACGCGGGTATTCAGCCGGAAATTCCCTCTAAGCCTTGGTTTTTTAAATATAAACAATGCTCAAAGACATCTACCTCTACCATATGTAGAATGAGACTAGGGCATTGTTGTTCTCCAGTTTTTCTCGCTAAAATTAAAATTAAAGATAATTCGTTATGTGAATGTGGACTTGAGGAAGGAACTTTGGATCATTTATTTTTTAACTGTTCAAAGTTAACGACATCATTTTATGATATTCTCCCTTCTTCTATTCCTAAACCTACTAACATGATAAATGTGTTATCACTTGTTCATACTGACTTTGTGAAAACTTTAAGTTATTTCATATCTTCTAATGGAATTAAATTATAATATCATAGATCAAATTCGTAAAAAAATATTGTCTATTTTTATTTCTATATGTCATCTTAAAATATACATATATTTGTATCTATTAATCTCTTTCTGACTCTAAGATATTTAAAAACAATAATAATTAAATTTCGTTTTTATCGGACTTGTTTCAAAAAGTAAGCTGTTTCTATTTCACTCTGACGCTGGCAGAATGTATAAACTGTATACGAGGGCCAATTAACAAGATAATAATAATAATAGTGCACTTTCCGTGTGGTTTGTAATTGTGTTAAAATATAAATACAAATTGAGTTTTGTAGTAAACTTCAATAGCTAGTCATAGAAATATCAATGTGTAGACATTAAACTAGAAATGTATAATTTGTGTAATCAAATCAATAATTTAGGAATATAGTTACGTGTTAGTTGATCTTATCAATTAAGGAATCTTTAAATTGTTATTATGGCTCAAGTAAACGGCCTTATGGATAAATCCAAAGAACTCCAAAAGGAGATTCTTATGGAAAAGTTGAGATCAAAGACACCGCAATTGAAAAACTTGTCGGAAACTTCGAAGGCAGTTCGCATGGCTCTGTTGGTATGTATTGGAATGGTGATCGTGATGTTTATAGAATGCATTTGTTCATTTGGTAAACAACTAACATCTTCTTGCAGGACAAAAGATGGGCAGTAGATAGTGTGGATCGTTCAATCCTTCAGAAATGTTTGGATAGTTTACAACATTGCATCAAAGTGAGCTCACTGCAGAGCCTTATTGAAAGATTAGAATGCCTTTCCAGGCAGTTGGGGTAAGTCTAGTATATGATGAAACTACTGAATCTGAAAGTACTTTATACATCTTTCAGCTTGAGTATCTGGCTAAAGTTTTAAAGCAAAAAGATTCCATCTGTGTATAAACCAATTCAGTGTGAAAGGCTACTCAAAAAGTTAATGTAGAAGCCACGAAGAAAAATAGAATAGAAGTTAATGTACCATTGTCTGTCATTTTAATAAGGATGAACTAAAAATCAATCCAAATATTTCAAATGTACACTTAAAGTAGTATAATTTTACATGATTATTCTAAGATATATTTACTTTTACTGATAACTATATGATGTTGCAGACTCAAGTTTGTAGTGAATACTTCTGGAGACCTATTCATATCGTCAGATATGTTCTATCTGGAAATACTGGTGGAACCTTCCGGAGCTGTCAAAGATGTGAAGATACACCATGATGGAAAGGTACTTGTTTATCTTTGGCTTGGTAGTAAAACCACTCCTTAAAATAATTACTAGTTTCATCAAAAAAGACCAAATGTGCTCCTACTAATCGGCTGGAGCCTACGATAGGCTGAATTAGCCAAAGTGTAGCTCACTAGCATAGTGCAGGTTAGCAGACATTAGTTCTTCTACAGTGATAGTAACTGTAATTAATTTTAACTCATGTATTTATGTAGCTTGATATTGAGCATCAATATTAATTTGTTCATTTTTTACTATTACTAATTCTCACTTTGAACTTGTGGGTGGATCTTTCACAAGGCTAGTGTGAAAGAAAGCTGATAGGTTTACAGCACATAACAGTTTTTAACCGACCTCAAAAAAAAAGAGTGTTCTCAATTCAACAATTTATTTTTTTATGTTTGTTTGCCGTACCTTTTCATTTATGAATGAATGAGTTTATTGTATATTGTTACATTCATCCAAACAGATACCCTTCATTCATTCATTTGGTCATTTTAGGAGCTAACTTGTGTGTGCTTTCAATAACCCTAAGTTAGTATATATTTTATAATATCTAGTATAACTGGACATATTGATATTGTTTTGCAGCATGAACAACAGAGCTGTGAAGAACTAGTGCAGTGCATATCACGCGGAGACTTTGCTGATTTCACGGCTCAGCTGGAAGGGCTCACTGCAGTCTATCAAATTAATGCTGAGAAGAAGGTAAACTTTTGAAATTTGATTGAAAATAGCAGGTATCCTGTCTATGTACTTTTAAAATAAAATATGAAACTGTGGGCTTGCATTAAAATATTGATAAGTGTTATGTTAACAAAGCTTGAGAGTTCTGCCAGGATCGTTAAAAGTTGTGGTCCTGGCTGGCCTAATGGGAACTAATGGTGTGAGTATATGTATGTTTGTATAAGAAACTATACCCAATATGAATCCTCATAAATATATTCACATACATATGTATACACATGCCGTGTAGTGCTGGCTTAGAATGTCGCTACCCCTTTCTACCCACAGGTGTCGTAAGAGGTCACTAAGAGTATTGGGGCTTTTTATTGGATTTTTGGGCAATGCGGTTGGAGACCCATCACCAAAAACCTTTATTTTTACCATCTTTTCCCCACTCAACTTCCAAAAGTGGTTGAGGAATTTATAATTCCTTAGCTCTGGCTACCCCTTCTAGGGAAATATAGCCGTGAGTATATGTATGTATGTATGTATGGCCATAAATTCTAAAATGGAATTTTTAGACCTTCAGAATTAAAATAAGCCACTTTGATAGTTAAGTGAACTAAATATAGATAAATACAAGGTAATGGGTGCCGAGCCAAACCACCCAGCAATCACTTTAAATGATGCAGTAACCTTAGTTGCCTCTCACGACATACACAAGAAGAAATATATTAGTGCCGTTCTCTGCCAATATTACCTAACAAAATATGTCAGTTAAATTATTAATGCAGCCATAAATACAATTATAAATAATTTTATTTGAAGAAAGTAGTTTGTGAGTAATAACTTTACTGTTAGATTGGTAGAGATGTCGTTTAGTTAGTGGTAGTTAAAACTGGTTGTCTGAAAAAGGTAAATTACCATATTACGCATTTATGAGTGAGAACACTATATGCACATTAAGGCTAATAATCTATACTTATAATAAATCTGTAGAGAGGTCAATTCTGTACATGAAATATATTTTCAAAATAACTATCAGGTGGTGATTAGGGATCGATACTGATGCCAAAAATGCAATCAGTAAAATTTTTGTCTGTCTGTCTGTCTGTCTGTCTGTCGGTTTGTATGTTCCTTATGGAAACAAAAACTACTCGACGGATTTTAACGAAACTTGGTACAATTATTCTTCATACACCTGCGCAGGTTTTTGTATACTTTCCAGCAGAATAGTAAAGGGGAATTTTGGGAAATTTTGGGAAAACGGGAGAAGTTACTCCATTTTTTAAGCTTCCGTCGCGTGTGCAGCCTCAATGGTTAAACTTACATAGAAATCATGTATGACGGAAATATTTTTCATAAAATTATCTAAAAAAAAATCCTCAACAGTTTATGTCTATCTTTTACGGTTGACTCACAATAACACGTGTAATTCCTGATAGCTTAGCAGTTCGGAACATTCTGATTATATTTGTTTACTCTTACGTTTGTAAACCTCTCACTCATCTCTAATTTAAAAAAGGTAACATTATTACCTATTCAATAAAAAAAGAATCATAGAAATCGGTAGAGAAACACCGAAATTATACATAAAATAAGCCATCGCGCCCGTGACCAAAACCGAATCGTTACTAATTTACATATAATCTACTAGATGGCGCCAGTAGTTGCATCCTACAACACGTAATGATTTATTTTATATTGTTATAAATACTTCATAGCGTTTTATTGCAAAATTTGCTATTAAACGGAAATACTGAACCGTTCATTAAAGCGCATTCAAAATCACCAAACTACACTGTTAAGGGAGTGCTATAAATTAAATAAATTGAAAACATTGCGCTGAATTTCACAATGCTTGAGCAGTGACTCAAGAAAGAAACCTCAGATATTTAAAAAAACAACGCTACCCGTGCGAAGCTGGGACGATCCACTAGTCTATACTATAATAAGACTGTAACGAGGTCAAAATTGTACATTGAAGAAAAAAAAATAAAAACCGGTGGAATATGTTTTATTTTCGATACTGAAGCCAAATTTGCTATTTTTGAAAAAAATGTCTGTCTGTCTGTCTGTCTGTCTGTATGTCCGTTCATCACGTTAATTCTACCGGACCGATCTTGATCAAATTTGGCATGAATGTAGGTTATACACCTGGCCAACATATAGGATATACTTTATCCCGGATTTCGCAAGGGTTTCCACAGGTGCATAAAAAACCATAACTTTTATATGGTTCCCCATATTTACACGATTAATTTTTTCATCGACCGACTTTATCGGACTCTTCATTAATAGTCTTTTTGGAAAAAATAAGGGTTTCATCTATTTTCATCAAAATAATTGTCCATTTAATTGTTTGTCAATAGTATGACTACTAGATATATAGGATATCACAAATTTGAGACTTACACAAATGTCTGCGTGGCGTAGCGGTATACCGTTTGGTAAACACTAAGTACGAAAGACCCAGGTTCGAATCCCGGGTGGTCAAAGTCTTTTTGCGTATTTTTTTTTGCTTTTGTGTTAGGTTAGAATGAAAGGATGCACTAATCCTTCTTTTTCACATTCAACTATTCGAATATGTATGAATAAAGATAATTGAAAGTATATTGTGTGAATTTTGCGATTGACTGATATAACAACTACAAAAAGGAATGTATGAAATTCATCCATCAATCAATCATGAGAATATACTTACGGCTTTAAATCCCAAAAAAGGGTAGCCACAGCTCCAGAGATAGTAATTCTTTATCCACTTTTGGAAGTTGAATGGGGTCCGTCCAATTGTCCAACTGCATCGCCCAATAATCACTTAAAAAGCCTCAATGTTCTTTATATCTATTACAACGCCCACGGGAATATAAAAACAAAAAACAGAAGTTAGTGTTGTTAGATAGTGTTTTGGTATTTTGGATGTAAACTGGATGCAAAAAATGTAGTCCACGCGGACGTAGTCGCGGGCAAAAAGCTAGTTTAATAATATAATAAAAAAAAGTTGCTGTGTAGTGTCGGCTTAGAATAGCACTACCCCATTTCTTCCGGTGGGTGTACGTTAGAGGCGACTAACGGTATTGGGGCTTTTAAGGGATTTTTGGGCGATGCGGTTGGAGACCCATCACTAACAACCTTTGTTTTACCATCTTTTCCCCACGCAACTTCCAAAAGTGGCTGAGGATTTTCTAATACTTTGGCTCTGGCTACCCCTTCTAGGAATTTATAGCCTCGAGTATATGTATGTATGTATATGTATGTAAAAAAAAGTATTGGTTTATTAACAACTTCCACTTCTAAAACTAAACAAAATGTACTATTTCAGGTGAAAGGAAAAGCCTTCAATGCATTGCAAAGTTTGGAAGAAGATTTGTGTACATTGAAGCAGCTTCAAGGGTATATAAAAGACCCGTGGGCCCAAGTTCACAAAAGCCCTATTGGTTTTTTGCAGAAAAGACGAGGAGGTATGTTCTTTTATAAAGAACTTGGTTATAAACTCACTGAAAACTACAATTTGTTATGATATTTTTTGTCCTAAATATTAATATAGCCAGAAGTTGGTACACAGCAGGGTGTACTGGCCAGTATATCATTGCTGTTTCCACGAGTGGAATTAAAGGTTTTAAAATAAATGATAGTTGGTGATGAGTTTTCAGCATTCTCTCAAAAATCCTCACTCGACACCTGCGGGCAAAAAGGACACACAGCATAATAATAAAATATTCTTATATCAGTGTGTCCAATGTATCCTTTCTATAATTAAACGTGCAATTCATATATGAAAGCTGTTAACATCACAGAAAAACATTATGTGAACCCAACACAGCCGACATGTACTTGGGTCATGTGACAGTGTTATAAAAAGTAAACACGCTTTTTTATATACTAATATATAAGCTGAAAATTTTTATGAAATATTCTTTAAATAAATAAAGGAAAGAAAAATTTCGACACAGGCGGGAATCGAACCCGCGACCTCAGGTATGTGCCCCCGACTTTTAAGTAGTGTTTGCGTTCCCTACCTCCCAATTTAGGGGAAAATTCGGAGAAAATTCGGAGGTAGGGAACGCAAACACTACTTAAAAGTGTAAAAGACACAAAGGATAGAAGAATTTCGCGCTGGCAGCCATTGACACGGTAGCTCAATTGGCAGAGCGACGGGGGCGTATACCCGAGGTCGCGGGTTCGATTCCCGCCTGTGTCGAAATTTTTCTTTCCTTTATTTATTCTTTATTTATCTATATTATAATAAGACTGTAACGAGGTCAAAACTGTACATTGAAGAAAAAAAAATTAAAACCGGTGGAATATGTTTTATTTTCGATACTGAAGCCAAAATTGCTATTTTTGAAAAAAATGTCTGTCTGTCTGTCTGTCTGTATGTCCGTTCATCACGTTAATTCTACCGGACCGATCTTGATAAATTTGGCATGAATGTAGGTTATACACCTGGCCAACATATAGGATATAATTTATCCCGGATTTCGCAAGAGTTCCCACAGGAGCATAAAAAAACATAACTTTTATATGGTTCCCCATATCTACACGATTAATTTTTTCATCGACCGACTTTATGGGACTCTTCATTAATAGTCTTTTTGGAAAAATAAGGGTTTCATCCATTTTCATCAAAATAATTGACCATTTAATTGTTTGTCAATAGTATGACTACTAGATATATAGGATATCACAAATTTGTGACTTACACAAATGTCTGCGTGGCGTAGCGGAATACCATTTAGCAAACACTAAGTACGAGAGACCCAGGTTCGAATCCCGGGTGGTCAAAGTCTTTTGGCGTATTTTTTTTGCTTTTGTGTTAGGTTAGAATAATAGGATGCATTAACCCTTCTTTTTCACATTCAACTATGCGAATATGTATGAATAAAGATAATTGAAAGCATATTGTATGAATTTTGCGTATTCATTTGGTAGGTTTGAGAATATGTTTATAACTTTTGTTTATTTAACTATTTTTAACTAATATTCTCATAGATATATTATACTTTACTTACGCATAAATTAATATTCTGTTTCAGCCTCAGAATGCATAGTTTGTAAATAATAGTAAATATCTCAATGTTAATTCAGTACAGTACCGCCATCTATTAGCCGATGATTGCAATCTCTCTCACATCACCAACTTATTGCTCCCCATATTTACACGATTAATTTTTTCATCGACCGACTTTATCAGACTCTTCATTAATAGTGTTTTTGAAAAAAATAAGGGTTTTATCCATTTTCATCATCAAAATAAATGTCCATTTAATGAATTGTTGTGTAGTGTCGGCTTAGAATAACACTACCCCATTTCTTCCGGTGGGTGTACGAAAGAGGCGACTAACGGTATTGGGGCTTTTAAGGGATTTTTGGGCGATGTGGTTGGAGACCCATCACCAACCTTTATTTCACTATCTTTTCCCGACGCAACTTCCAAAAGTGGCTGAGGAACTTCAAGTTCCTTAGCTCTGGCTACCCCTTCTAGGGATTTATAGCCGTGAGTATATGTATGTATGTATTTAATTGTTTGTCAATAGTATGGGTACTAGATATATACGATATCACAAATTTGACATCATTACTAATGTTTTGTGGCGTAGCTGTATACCGATTGGTTAAAACTAAACTAACGGATGACCCAGGTTCGAATCCCGGGTGATTAAAGTCTTTTTGAGACTTTTTTGCTTTTGTGTTAGGTTAGAATAATAGGATGCACTAATCCTTCTTTTTCACATTCAACTATGCGAATATGTATGAATAAAGATAATTGAAAGTATATTGTAGGAATTTTGCGTATTCATTTGGTAGGTTTGAGAATATGTTTATAGCTTTTGTTTTTTTAACTATTTTTAACTAATTTTCTCATAGATATATTATGTTTGACTTACGCATAAATTAATATTCTGTTTAAGCCTCAGAATGAATAGTTTGTAAATAATAGTATATATCTCAATGTTCATTCAGTACAGTAACGCCATCTGTTGACCGATGATTGCAATCTCTCACACATCACCAACAGTCAGTGTAGGGGGCAGCACCGGGTCGCCAAACTGCTATCCTTATTTAATCAAGATATTTTCATTTTAAAACATAGAAACTTGGTTACAAAATGGTTTGTTTCATATTTCTTATGAACAATTAAAAAGGTTTTTTGGAACTCATCCCCTAAGAGATTGAAATATATTACACAGATTTTTGATCTATAAATACAATGTATCTAGAAATTTGAATCTTGATGCGATTGACTGATATAAAAACTACAAAAAGGAATGTATGAAATTCATCCATAAATCAATCATGAGAATATACTAACGGCCATAAATCCCAAAAAAGGGTAGCCACAGCTCCAGAGATAGTAATTCTTTATCCACTTTTGGAAGTTGAATGGGGTCCGTCCAACCGTCCAACTGCATCGCCCAATAATCACTTAAAAAGTCTCAATGTTCTTTATATCCATTACAACGCCCACGGGAATATAAATACAAAAAAACAGAAGTTAGTGTAGTTAGATAGTGTTTTGGTATTTTGGATCTAAACTGGATGCAAAAAATGTAGTCCACGCGGACGTAGTCGCGGGCAAAAAGCTAGTAAGTAATAATCCCCACATGAGGTTTTCATGAACAAAAACTTTCAAACTATTAAACGTGTTTATAAGCCTGCCTCATATCTAATGGGTAATTTCATACCTCCACAGGTCACGCAATGCGTCTAACCTACTTTGTATCTCCCTACGAATTACTGGACAAAGAAAAAGGCCTACTTCCTCTCACCGCAGAACTGCTATCGCAAGGAAAACCAACTAACACGAGTGGACTCACTTCTCTTACCACTCCTTCTCACTCTCCTATTGGTCACTCCGCTTTAGTCCTGTTGGAGGGTTCTGGACCTAATAAACTGCAGTTGACTCCTATTATATCGAGTTGTCAGAGGCTTGGGAAAGGGTGAGTTTTTTCTTGGGAAAGAAATTTTTATTTATTTACTTAAATATTTTGATTTTTGTTTTTGAGATTATTTAATCATGATGCATATGTCGTGGCCATATCGTAGATATGAACACATCGTGAAATGATCGATCATTTCATGAAATGGTCGTATTTCATGAAATGTTCAACTGTTTATTGGCCACATCGTGATGTCGTTTGGGCAGATCAATGATAAGAAATCGTTTCTCGATATGGCCAACTAAACGCGCGGCCTCTTCATGAAATGGTTAAGATTGTTTGGTCGTATCGTAAAATAGTTACATTAATTACCGGTAGAGGCGCTGAAAACGCTTTGTTTATGAGTGAAGATGGCGGCCGCTGACAAAAGTGTTATTTCTCTCAGTAAAAAAATTAATAATTCGTTATTAAGCGAGGAAGAAAGTAATAACAAAAGAGTTTTCGACGAAAAGGTTCTCGAATACTTTGCTAATTACGAAAAAACTGAGCAATATGTTAAAAAAACGGTACAGTTTGGATCGCATTTCACAGGTTACCCTATTTCTACGATCTGGCCAAGCGTGGATGACAAAATCGTGAAACGTTGACGATTTTATGATCTGGTCAAATTTAGTTGGCCACATCATGAAATGTGACCATTTCATGAAATGATCGATCATTTCACGATGTGTTCAAATCTACGATATGGCCACGACACATACATAGTTTATTAAAGACTGAATTATTATATAGACCGTTGTTCCTGGCTACTGTAATAAAATTAGTCCACAGATAGCCACCCTGCCTAGGCTTTAGTGGTAAACAATGGCCGAATTTCGCTACCTAGGATAGGCACGAGATCATAATCACCTCACAACTTTGTGCATAAATCAGCCAAAATAAACCACAGAACTGCTGTTACAAGCAAAACTAACATGAGCAGACTCCTCTGCCCACTCCTCTCTCTCCTATTGGACACTCCATTTTGCTCGTGTTGTGTAATGATAATGATGTATCAATGATTAAGTCCTGCTATACAGAAATAAGTGCGATAAGAACATGTTTCTAATATTATATACATACATATTCTCACGCCGTTAGTTCCCATTGGGGTAGGCAGAGACTATCGATCGCAATTGTGTACGATCCTGGCAAACCTCTCTGGCTTCGTTTACATCCATCAATCTTTTCATACATGCTCTTTTATTGTTCATACTGCGGACACCTGCCTTTTTGAGCACATTTTCTATTTGATCCAAATGTGTCCTCTGAGGTCATCCTTTACTAACATTACCTTCCACACTGGCTCTATATATCTCTTTCACCAATTTACTGTCATCCATCCTCTCTATGTGCCCAAACCATATTTCTAATATTAATCTATATTAATAATTTCGTCACGGGGTACGGTAGACTCGATCGAAACCTTACCTGAGTAATAAATAATAAACGTTCACGCCGAATATCCCCGAAGGGGTTGGCAGAGGTACTAATACTTCTGAACATCACGTGACTTTGTCACCTGGTGTTCAGAGTACCCACTTTTGCATAGACAGTGTACTCACGTGATAGGGGGCAAGCCTATCGCCGTTTTTGTACGAATACACTGTCACATAACTAAGTACAACTCAGCCATGTGGAAGGTAATGTTAGTAGAGGACGACCTCGGAGGACACATTTAGATCAAATAGAAAATGTGCTCAAAAAGGCAGGTGTCCGAAGTACAAAGAATAAAAGAACATGTATGAAAAGATTGATGGATGTGAATGAAGCTAGAGAGGTTTGCCAGGATCGTACAAAGTGGCGATCGATAGTCTCTGCCTACCCCAATGGGAACTAACGGCGTGAGAATATGTATGTATGTATGTATGTTTTCCCTCACCGTTAACAACCATGATAAATTAACCACACATATGTCTTTAGAAAAGACAAATTGGTGTAGGCCCGACCCAGGATTTGAACACTAGTCGTTTGCACGATAACCGAGTGTTCTATCCACTGGGCGATCACGGTTGCTGAACACTGCACTGAGTAATGAAGTATAAAAAAATAATGGTTTTGAGTCGACAACATCTATCCTCAAAATTCGGATTGTCAAGTATTTTGCTAAACTCTAATGTGCTGACAGAAAAGTTTCAGTCGCCATTTTGACTGACACCCGATGACATAAACGATTTGTTTCATAATATTTTTCAATCGTTTCGCAAAGGACACGTTGATGTTTCGCGGACCCAACGGCGAATTTATTCAAGTGAGACCAAAAAGTGGGACCCAACTGAAATAAACGTTACAAATGCCGAACATTGAAAGTATTTCTGCAGTTTTTATTTACTAGACTAATAAAAACTGCTGTGTAGTGCCGGCTTAGAATAGCACTACCCCATTTCTTCCGGTGGGTGTACGTAAAAGGCGACTAACGGTATTGGGGCTTTTGAGGGATTCTTGGGCGATGCGGTTGGAGACCCATCACCAAGAACCTTTATTTCACCATCTATTCCCCACGCACCTTCCAAAAGTGGCTGAGGAATCTAATTCCTTAGCTCTGGCTACCCCTTTCTTGGGATTTATAGCCGTGAGTATATGTATGTATGTATGTACTAATAAAAACAAGAACAAAGCTATATAAATCTATGCCTTTCTTACCTCTAATATTCCTTGAGAACCCATGACTACAGAAGTATCTACCTACATTTTGTACCTAGATGTGTTTAATGGGTCATATCATATTTCACCTGAGCGAAGCCGGGTTTTCATCTAGTTGTTTTATATTTCAGTTCGAGTGGCCCAGTGTACGCCCCACTAGTTCCCCAAAATAGCGCAATGTTGCCAGCTTGCTTCACTTTAAAACTGTCACAACCCATGCCATTGTGCTCCAGCCTTGCCAAACTTATACAGGCGACCACTGAGGTAGGTTTTATATTAATTAACTATATATTATTATTTATATATATTGTACCGCTATTCCCCAAAACAGCGCAATGTTGCCAGCTTGCTTCACTCTGAAACTGTCACAACCCGTGCCTTTGTGCTCCAGCCTTGCCAAACTTATACAGGCGACCATGCAGGTAAGCTGGGTTTATTATTTGTATAATTATATATTAGTTTATTATTTGTATAAGCAAGCGTTTACTTACCATTTTGTATTTCTCAAAAGAAAGCTCTCAATAGAGTTTTACATATCAGGTGGTAGTTAAAAAAAAAAGTTTCTTTTTACTATAAATTAATTATTTATATTTATATATTTCTTTGTACTTGTTAATATACATATAAATACGTTTTTGTTTTAGAATAGGCACTATAATGATTGTAAATTAAGCGTAATTATTATATTTTACCTCTTATATAAACTATTGGTGAAAACTTTTAATTGGCATCGATGCTATGTTACTTATATCGTTATTATTTAGCTGTAAGTTTTCCAAATAAATAAATAAATATTATCATAGAAGTCAATTTTTTGGTCATAAGCAGGTAAACATTAGCTTTATAAAACTCAATACACACTGAGCCCGTCGGGCCGCCGACATTGCTCGGCAACATAACCCGGCGGCCTGTGTTGAAAGAATTATTTAAAATCCAGGAGTAGTATGTAAAAAGCATATTAACATTATCCAAAAATTTAACTCAACCAGCATAAAAAATAATTAGGTACTATAAACAAATCTTCCATTCAATTCCGCCCATTTTATTTCCAGATAGACATAGCCGGCGACTGGGCCAATGCTAAACCGATGCTGAGTTTGGTCGCTCAAGAGGCCTATAACAAATTTACTCCTGGAAAAACTGTAGAGTTGAATTTGAGCAAAGGATTGTTTGTGGTGAGTACTGAGCATATTTTATATATATGATTAGAGTTAGTTTTAGGCACAATGATAGGAAACGTGACGTATCGATTGGAGTACCTACACAGTTGTTTTGAGGCACACAGATGAATAGAAAAGTCATGTATTTTTACCTTAAACATGAATTTTAATGTTATTTTTGTTTGTTTTAACCATTTGAGGTACTACAAAAAAAAAACCTAATGTAGAATAGTGTTCATAGGATCCTATAGTACAAAAACATATTATACAATAATCAAACACATTAGGGAAGATGTCGTATTTCCCCCTAGGGGAAAAAACACAAATCAAAAAAGTTATGCCCAAAAATAATGGTAATCTTTTTTCGTCTGTTGCATAAAATTCTAAATCTGGCGTCCCGTTATTTCTAATTAAATTCAATTTTTATGTCAAAAGCTAACAAATTGCCCTGAATTTGCCAAGAACTGGTTGCCTACATTATTTCCTGGTTGTAAATACTAATGATGGGTAAAATGCATGTAAAGATATTCAATAGATCGATCGAACTAAAGAAAGGAATATGTATGAATCAATTTTCCTTAAAGGGCATCACAGAACAGTCTTAGCATAGAACCAAAAATGGTACAGCTCCACTGACCTCCATTATACTATATAAGTACGCTGGACTAATTATAGGCCGGGTGACAGTGAGGCGATTTGATTTTCGCCATTTTGGCGCTTACGGCAGCAGTGAAGGAACAAGGAACTAATAAAAGAGATGGGACAGTAAGGTATAATATATCGATAAAATGTTTCTGCTTAAAGGAAAGGCTAAGTTTTATCGAAACGAAACTTTACAGCACTATTGATTTATAATTGTTTCTAAAAACCATAGATATATTATGCTTTATGGTAAAAAAACACTGGCCATTTTGCAGTTTACGTCGTATTTAGTTCCTCGTTCCTTCATTGGGGGCGCTTCAAATTGGCACAGTAAATAGCTGTAATTTTGATACCTATCGTTAGTCCAGCGTACTTATATAGTATAATGGAGGTCAGTGTACAGCTCCTTTATTGATCTGGAGAAGGCATTTTGAAAGCGTATAAGATTTTTGTGAAACGCGTTGTCCAAGTTTGGTTTGGGAAGCCGACTTATACGCGCAATGGATCCAATTTATGAGGATTGCAGTGCATGTGTACCTGTAAACGAAGAAAATTTGGGTTTATTCGGGATCTCTAGGGGTGTCCCACAGGGATATTTAGCTTCTCTTTGGCCCTTCAATTTGTTCGTGGATGACTGTTTGACAGAATTCGGTATGCAAAGTTTTATAAAAGTCATGCTGATTACCAACCATTTCGAGATATTATGTTTTTATACAATATTTTCTTAAAATCAAATGTAATAAAGCTAAGATGACTGTTATTTTATCAAAAAACCGTAACAGTGTTTGACCTTCAATGTTATTTCAAAGACATTCGTTTTTGCAGTTAATTAATAAAATATCGAGAATCATAGGTTTGTTTAGAATAATATCGTAATAATTTCATTTGAGATCACAAATTCGTGAAAAGTTTTGCAATCAGCAACATTTTTATTAAACATTTCACTTCATTTGCATGTCGCTACATGATTCTGTCAATCGATGACGTCATTAAGTACAAAAATCGAACAATCTTAAAAAAAACATAACTTTCAAATTAGTAATTTTAAATGAAAAATATTCAAATTAGTCTTTTATTTTCGGGTTGGTTATCGATAAAAATATGTAATAAACACAATAAAAAAACTTTGCATACAGAATTGCGTGAAAGTGTTTATGTACTGAGAATTAATGGATTAATGCATTGTTAAGTGCCTTTTACATGTTAATGATCAAGTGTTACTTTAATCAACGGTGAATGAGTTGCAAGAGATGGTGATTATTTAATGTATGTCATATGAGTGAAAGTCTGAAAGAGAATGTGGTAAATGTTGAAAAAAATAAGAGTATGCCAGAACTTAAGAGTGTTCTAAGAAAGTCGAACTGAAATAAAGTGGATGATGTGTTATTAAAGGACAGCCTCGCAAAATGTTTAAAGATCAGATTGAAAACGTTCTAGTGTAGTTCTGGTCTCCCCTCATCCATTTGGTTTACCGCAAATATCTATTTGTATGTATTTCGCAGACGCTCTTGTTACAGTTCCATTAGTATTTTTTGGTGGGCTCGGGTGACGTAAGACGTTTAAATATCTAATTAAAGTTGTTTTTACGAAGGCGGGAGATTGAAGTTTAAAAAATAAAATACACATACATGCATAAGAAAATTGATGATTGTCAGGGAAGCAAAAGATTTGTTAATATTGTGTGTAGTTTCTGTTTTCCCCAATAGGAAACTACTCCAGGAAAAAGTGTGAGTATAAGTAAGTACATAAATGTGTAGAATACAACCCATGTACAGTTCTCCAAAATTAAAAACCGCATAGAAATCTTCGTCACTATCCGGCAACGATCGTGTTCCCCGACCGTCGGGAGACGATGTGTATATAGAGTTATCAGTAACGGATTTCATGTCGATTATCGTGATGTTCGATTAGTCCAAAATGCGAGGATATTCACACGGTTGCGAATATGCTACCATCTTTGTTGGATTGATTTTTCTTCGAAAATTGTATAGTACTTTTAAAACCTTGTCCTTGATGTCTTGAACCATGCATCGTGCAAAATTTGGCTGTGATCGGATCAACCGTTTAGGAGGAGTTCTGTGACAAGCCTAATACAAAGTCGGGGGTAAATGGAGCTTCGCTAGCTACGCTCCAATAAAGTTAATATTAAATACACATTTAAAAAAAACCCAAGAAGGGTGTATGATAGCAGCTCTATGTAATTCCACACAGAGAGAACATGTGCTGTCACCAACAATATGTAAAGAAAGACGATTGACATTGACGGATAGATAGATAGATAGATTAGTAGTTTGGTTTCCGCACATAGCTCCCTAATGGGACTTTTTTACGTTGGCCCTGGCCGTCTCACTCAATCCACCCTAACTCTGTCCAAAATCTTTCGAGTTGTCCTAAGTCTTTTAAAAAGGTTTTTGTACTACCTTTTCTTGTCCTATCTTTTGAGTACGGGCTGTTTAGAGCCTGGCACTCAAATATGTCATGATTTACTGTCTCCTCGGCCTCCATGCATGCTCTGCACAGAGGACTATCCGTTATACCGATGTTGTGAAAGTGCTTATTCAATGAGCAGTGACCAGTAATGATTCCTGTTATCATTCTTAGGCTTCTCCTGTTTAGTTGAAGTAGTCGTCTTGTTAGTCTTTTATCTATATCCGGCATCGCTTCTTTTGACTGGCGGCATTCAGTCATTTCACGCCAGAGAGAGTTGTGTTGTTCTTGTGTGCGTTGCCTCAACCAGGTGCGGTATTGGTTGAAGGGAATTGGTAGAATTGGTTCTGGTCCTTCTATTTTGTTGTGGGATCCTCTACGAGCTAGCTCGTCAGCTGCATCGTTTCCTAGCGAATTGCTGTGTCCTTTTATCCATTGTAGTGTGACTTCATTTGTTTCAGTGACTTCCTCTAATGTTCGATGGCATTGTAGGATTAGTCCATTATTTGTGGTGTTGCTCTTCAGTGCTTGCAGTACCGCTTTGCTGTCTGAGAGTATCTTGAAGTTTGTGGTGTTTACCTTTCTTTCCAGTATGGCTGTGGCGGCTAGCAGTATTCCGATGCATTCTGCTTGATATACTGTGTTGTATTGGCCTGGTGTTTTGTATGTTTTGATGTTGAGGTCATGTGAGAAGGCTCCTGCCCCTGTTCCCTCTTTTGTCTTTGATCCATCTGTATATATCCGTAATTCATTGGATTTGGATTAGTCTTTTTGTTCTTCATGTAGTAGAACTTCGTATTGTTTATTAAAGATGAATCTCTTCTTTATGTTGTCGCATGGTCCTTCTATCATAGGTTGATATTGGTAGGCTTCTGTTTTTATTGTTGTGTGCTTTATTCTGCAGTCTTTGCGTAGCATTTTGTTTGTTTCAAGTCGTATGGCTGTTATTGCTGCCTCTTGTTGAATGTATAGATGTAGCGGTGGTAGGTTTAACATTGCTTGGAGGGCTGCAGTAGGTGTTGTCTTCATGGCTCCTGTTATGGCTATGCAGGCTGCCCTTTGCATTTTTTCCAGGGTTTTTGGCAGGTGCTTTGTACGGTTCTGGGCCACCATACTAGTGCTCCGTAAGAGATAATTGGTCTTATAATTGTGGTGTATAGCCAGTGTGTGATCCGGGTATGAAGTCCCCAGTTTTTCCCTAGTATCTTTTTACATTGCCATAATGCAATGGTGGCTTAAGTTATCGTTCTATCCACGTGTTTACTCCAGTTGAGTTTGCTATCTAGGGTGATTCCTAGGTATTTTACTTCGTTCGATAGTTTGAGTGTTGTCCCGAAGAGTGTTGGCGGGTTGTTGAAATTTATTTTGGTTTTTCTTGTGAATAGGATCATGTCCGTTTTGTTGGCGTTTACACTTAATTGTTGTTCTTTGCACCAAGTTTCTACGATTTTCAGTGCTTGGCTCATCTGATTTGATATTATTTTCTCGTTTGGACCGTCTATGAGGATAGCTATGTCGTCTGCATATCCTGTTGCATAGTATCCTTTGTTGTTCAGTCGACGTATAAGTTCGTCTACCACCATATTCCACAAGAGTGGGGATAGTACTTCTCCTTGGGGGCATCCTCTCATGACTCTTGCTCTGGTGGCTTCGTTAAGAGCGACTTGAACGGCTCTTTGTCCTAGTATATTTCCAATCCAGTCACTTAGAGTAGGATCGATATTATATCTTTCTAGTGCATTTTTTATGCTTTGGAATGCAGTTTTGTCGAAGGCTCCTTCAATGTCTATTAGCACAGCTAGTGTCATCATTTTCTGGCTCATGGCTATTTCGATCTTTGCTACTACGTCGTGTAGTGCTGTTTCTGTCGATTTGCCTGTGGTATATGCGTGTTGGTATTTATGAAGTGGCTTGGCTTTGAGCGGGCCGTCTCTAATATGTCGGTCACATAGTCGTTCTAGTGTCTTCAGCATAAAGGATGACAGACTTATGGGTCTGAAGGATTTGGCCCGGGTATAGTCTGTTTTCCCTGGTTTAGGTATAAATGTAGCCCTTACTTCTCTCCATTGTATGGGAATGTATTGGTGGGCTAGACATGCCGCAAAGATGTCCTGAAGCCATGGGATGACGCTGTTCTCAGCCCATTGCATGAAGGCAGGTATTATACCATCTAAGCCAGGGGATTTGTATGGTTCGAAGGTGTTTATGGCCCATTTAATGCGGTCTTTAGTGGTCATCTTGTTGGCTAGTGTCCAGTCAGTTTGCGTGGGGTTTGTTATAGGTTTTTCCCATTTGGTTTCGTTTGCTATGTTGCAGTTGGGAAAGTGTGTTTCCAGGAGTTCTGTGCATGTTTCCTGGTCCGATCTTGTGTAGGTATCGTCTCTTCTTTTGAGTGTGCCCAGAATATTCCTGTCGTTTGTCGATAGTATTTTTCTTACCCTATTGGCTTCATTGTTGGATTCGATTGTTTCTGTGAATTGTTTGCGTTCGTGACTTTGGAGTTCTTTTTCCACGAGGCTTTTGAAAATGGTAGTGTCAGTCCGCCGTGGATTACGTCGTGGTTCCGGTGGTTCGATGTTGCAGTTTAGATTGAATCGTATCCACCTGTGATCAGAGCAAGTTAGTTCTTTTGATACTACCCAATCGGTTGTCATTGTGTAAGCTAGATTGGTGGCAAATGTGGCATCTATTCTAGTTTGACCCCGGGACGTTACCCAGGTAGGTTCCGACCCTACGTTAAGTATATTTAGGTTAGTTGTGAGTAAGTATAGTCTGATTTTTAATTCGAGTCAGTAAAATGACAGGTGCAACTGTCACTAACTGTCACTGATACATACAAAAAGATGTATCAGTGACAGTTGCACCTGTCATTTTACTGACTCGAATTAAAAATCAGACTTTAGAGTGAGAGAGATAGTTATTGCCGGATTTTTGACTGCCGGCAACAGTCACCGCCCGCCCGAATGTTTTCGTTTGAGAACACATGATATTGTCTCGTATTACTTTAAGACAAGTTGCAAAATGCAAGTGCATTGTTAGGGGCGCTTATGATTCAATTATTCGGGGTTTTCCGGCATACGAGAATTACCGAAGATTTGCATGCGCATTATTAATTTTGGGGAACTGTACCTTACTTTGAGATGCGCTTGCAGTGGTATCGCTTAATGGGCAAAAGCATTTCATCTTTACGTGTATACTTATTGACTTGTGGTCAATTTCTCAATATTGGTAGAAGTAACATCTCTGTCTAATTAACATTTATATAACAATGTAAAATTGATATCAGAAACATAATATCACTATAATATGACTATGGCTGTGTAGTGTCGGCTTAAAATAACACTACCCCATTTCTGCCGATGGGTGTACGTAAGAGGCGAGTAAATTGAGTTACAATACTATACAGATCTTAAAAAGCATGCTCTACAACATAGGCACGAGAAAACACTCGTATTCTTAACACAAAAAGGTTCAATTTCACTTGGGTCTTTATCGTCTCGTATTCATAATGTTGTAGAGCGTGCTTTTAAAGGTCTGTGTAGTATTGTAACTCAATTCATCAATTTTGACATAGATCACTATAGATCACTATATGTATGTATGTATGTAAGGAACTATGTTTCCCCCGTCCGCAGTCGCTGCCGTCGCAGTCGCAGTGCTACTTCCTGGTGGGCGGCGGCGGCGGCGCGGGCGCCGTGGTGCGCGCCGTGCCGTTCTCCGCGCCCGCGCACGTGGCCGCCATACTCAACGCGCTGCGACGACAGCTCGCGTACAACACGCTGCTGGCTTCTATAGTGCGCCCGCAACATGGTACGTTATACGTTGTACAATAGAATAGCTATATATATATAAAAGAAAGTCGTGTTAGTTACACTATTTATAACTCGAGAACGACAAAACCGATTTGGCTCAAAATTGATAGGGAGGTAGCTAAGAACCAAGAGAAAACATAAGATGCGGACCTCTAGTAATTTATGATTTTTGAGTTCAACTAACAGCAGGAACAAATTTAACTATGTGGGAGTGCTGTTAGAGCGCACACTACTGCGGACTCACTCGCACATAGCAGCGTCTCACTCATATTCGAACGCTGTGGTGCGCTCCGTGCCGATAGTGTGGGCTAACATGGTACGTTATACGTTGTACTCACAACTGTAAATGTGAAGAAGAAAAAGAAAGAGAAGAAAAACATTTATTCGCTGCTACACACGTACAAAAAAAGACAAAAAATATATACAAACACACAGTTTTTTTTTAATACAAAACAATATCAAACATACTAATTCCAAGATATAAAACTCATAAAACAATAGCCGTATAACCTGCGAGTAGCTACGAATTTGGAAACTGACTCAGCATTATCGTTACGAGTAAGTGAAATACCTCACAACACTGATTTTCAGTCAGTCAAATTAAAAATATATAAGAATGTCTAGAAGGGGTAGCCAGAGCTAAAGAACTGGATTTTGCTCAGTCACTTTTGAAAGTTGAGTAAGGAAAATGGTGAACATAAAATTGTTGGTGATAGATCTCCAAAAGCATCGACTAAAACTCCCCTAAAAACCCCGAATATGGGTACTGGACTCTTACGTACAACGACAGGAAGAAATGGGGTAGTGTTATTCTAAGCTACTACAGCAGTATCTATGTACACATAAAACAGTAATCAGCATAGTTTCTTCAATGTGGGATTCTAAGTGAAAATCTTAATATAGAAATATTAGATATACTATACCACAACCTTTTACAAATAATATAATTCATAACACACACTTTAATGTTTGTATGAATACACTATACATACATTATAAAAAAATAAGAAACAGGGGGATTATATTTCTATAGCGGCAGTGATTATGACCTATGTTGCAGTATTGTTGCTGTTGAAACGCATACCATTCCTTGGCTCTGGCTACCCCTTCTAGGGAATCATAGCCGTGAGTATATGTATGTATGAAACGCATACCAGTATAGGTAGCATGAGGCGTGTGAGAGCGTGTATGTCACGTGAGAAGTGAGGTACTGACAGATGTTGTATGAACAATCTGTCAGTTTCTCACTTCTCACGCGACATACACGCTCTCACACGCCTCATGCTACGGGGGCAGTTTATGACATTAACAGCGACAATATTGCAAATTGGGTTTGTGAAAAACTGAAGCTTTGTTTTCTTGCTGCCAAGTCACCAGAACCAGTTCGACGACATCAAGCGTTTTGGTGCTATTTTGCGGAGTTGGAATTAACCATATACATTTATAAAAAAGGCCATGCCTTATCACAATTGAACGAAATCATCTGTTATGGTTAAATAGTTTTTAAAATATTGTCTAACACCCTGTTAAATTTCATATCAGATTGAATTTATTTCTAAAATATTAAAATTTAAATACATTAATCAATTGCATCTAAGCGAAGTCATAGAAACATAGTTCTTATCTTATTGTTAGTACCTCAATATTTAAACACCTTTTGACTTTGTGTTTCACTGAATTTATCATCACGTTTTATCCCACAGCAATCGACCTAGAAAACGCGATAATGTTCGAAGTGAGCGCGCTGTCCTGCTCGCACATATCGGTGTCTCTCTCGCACCCGTACGATG